>VZQC01010991.1:1300174-1317517 GCA_009823505.1 Rhizomys pruinosus | reverse complement strand
CCACCACCACCACCCCCACCACCACCACCACCACCACCACCACCACCACCACCACCACCACCCCACATCACCAGCACCACCACCACCACCACCACCATCACCACCATCACCACCACCACCACCATCTCCACCACCATCACCACCACCACCACCATCTCCACCACCATCACCACCATCACCACCACCGCCACCACCACCACCACCCCCCTGTCCAGTTTCCATCCAGAGAAAAACAGGAATATAGCTATGTCACCAAAGCCACCAGCTGAACCCTTCCTGGCCTCTTTCTGGCTCTTAGAAAATGGTTACAGTAGAGCTGGACAGATGGCCCAGTGGTGACAAGCTTCTGCAGAGGACCCAGATTTGATTTCTAGCACCCACATGGTGGCTAACAACCCTCTGTAACTCCAATTCCAGGGGATCTGACACCTTCTTCTGGCCTCTGTGGGCATTGTACGACACAGGTGCACTTACACACATGCAGGCAATATGCTTATACACATAAAATAAGTAAATAAATTTGAAAAAAGAAAGAAAATGGCAACAGGAGGTTAGCAAGGTGGTACAGTGCTCACAAGTATGCAAGAGACTCTGCGGTCCAAATCCAGCCCCACATAAAACAAAGAATTCTGTTACTTAAGCCAATGTGGTACCTGTACCTGCAGAATTCAAGGCCAGCTTGGGCCATGTATCAAGACCCTGGTGGGGGGGGGGTAGAGGGAGGAGGGAAGGAAGGAAAGAAAGAAGGAAAGAAGGGGGCTGGAGAGATGGCTCAGCGGTTAAGAGCATTGACTGCTCTTGCAGAGGACACAGGTTCAATCCCCAGCACCCACATGGTGGCTAAGAACCATCTTTAACTCCAGTTCCAGGGGAATCCGATGCCCTCTTCTGACCTCTGTGGCATTGCACGACACAGAGACATGCAGACAGTACATTCCTACACATACAAAATAAAATAATAATAAGCCACAAAGGCATTAGTTTAAAAAAAGAAAGAAGGAAAGAAGAAATGAAGGAAGGAAAGAGGAAGGAAGGGAGGGAGGGAGGATGAAAGAAGAGGACTGAGGGAAGGAGGGAGGATAGAGGGAGGAGGGAAGGAAGGAAAGAAGAAAGGAAGGAAATAATGAAGGAAGTAAGGATGAAAGAAGGAAGGAAGGAAGGAAAGAAGGAAAGAAGGAAAGAAGCTAAGACTGAAGGAATGAAGGAAGAAAGAAAGGACAATTGCTATTTCAAACACGGAGAAACTTGGGGTTTATTTCTTTTCATGAACCATCATCAAACTCTCTGGAGTAGAGGTAGAGTTATAATCAGGTACTAACATTTTCTAACTGCTAATCTGATCCCTCCAGAAGGGNAGGGAGGGAGGGAGGGAGGGAGGGAGGGAGGAGAGGAACAAGAGGGGAAGGGAGGAAGGAGATGTGGAGAACTGGTCCTGGGCATTGCAGCCCTGACTCCCAGTCTCCCCCTCCCTGTGCGTCTCTGATCTCTGTGCTCACCAGACCCTCTCCTGCCCACAGCTCTCCACCTGACCTCTCTGTTGATGACCTCCCTCCTCACGTCACTTCCTCAAGGAAACTCATCCTAACTCCCCACTGGCGTGGCCCACGCGGTCTGTCAGCAGTGAGCTTCCAGCACAGGCTTCGCAGTTCCAGGGGTGGTCGCTGCGATTTCCCAGACCAGGGCCTTCCCAGACCAGGGCCTTCACGCTGGCTCTTCTTCCCTGTGCCTGGTGTGATTCTCCCCGGAGGTCAGTACCTTTCTTCAGATGTTACCTTCCCTTCTCAGCGAGGACACCTCACCAACCCCTCTGATGCTACAGCGCTGCTCCCTCCCCCAGCCCCATCCTCCCTAACTGGACTGCATAAAGAGGAAAAAGGGGGGGGGGAGGTGGCTGGAGAGATGACTCAGTGGTTAACAGCACATATTCTCATTCTCGTATTGCAGAGGACCTGAGCTTGGTTCCCAGCACCACTTTAGGCAACTCACATCTGCCTCTAACTCAAGCTCCAGGGGATCCAACTGGCCTCAACTGGAATGCACATACCCCCCACACAGACACACGCACATATTAAATCCTTTTTTTAAAGGAGAAAGGCAGCTGAGAACAGGCATGCAGGTCTGTGGATGGAGTGTGCCCACCTCCCTTGGCTCCTGCTGCCAGCCTCCTGGAGAACCGGAAGCCTAGTCATTGAGTTGCTTCTTACGTTTTGTCATGGCAACAAGAAAAGCAACAGAAACACTGTTCTCTCTCTCTTCCTCTCTCACATTCTGAGACAGAGTCTCTCTGTAGCTGCAGCTGGCCAGGAACTTGCTATGTAGACCAGGCTGGCCTTGAACTCACAGAGTTCCTCCTGCCTCTGCCTCCCGAGTGCAGGAATTAAAGGCGTGCGCCACCATGCCTGGCCTTCTCTTTAGTTTTTTTTTTTTTTTTTTTTTTTTTTTTTTTTTTTTTTTTTTGGTTTTTTTTTTTTCTCAAATTCTTTTTTAATTTATTTTTTGCTATTTTTCCTTTTCCTTCCCCCCCCCNTTTTTGTTATTTGTTTTGTTTTGGATCTTTTTGAGACAGGGTCTCCCTATAGCCCCAGCTGTCCTGGAACTTACTCTGTAGACCAGGCTGGCCTTGAACTCACAGAGCTCTGCCTGCCTCTGCCTCCCAAGTGCTAGGATTAAAGGCATGCGCCTTTTTTTCCAGGTCTAACTTCAAATTTTTTAAACACTTTTTTTATTTATTTTTATGTTTATGAATGTACTGTCTGCATGTAGGTTTGTGCACCGTGTCGAGCAATGCCGTGGAGGTCAGAAGAGAGCGTCGTATTCCCCTGGAACTGGAGTTAAAGATGGTTCTCAGCTGCCATGTGGGTGCTGGGGATCGAATCCCAGTCTTCTGCAAGAGCGGTCGGAGCTCTTAACTGCTAGGCCATCTCTCCAGCCCCTTAAATTCAATTTTTTAATTCGTCTTGTGTGGCAGGTCAGAGGACAGCTTTATGAAGTCGGTCTCTCCACCTTTATGTGGGTTCCAGCCTGTGCTTTTGGCCTCTGAACCATCTCTCTCTTATTTCCTTTTTCTCTTTTTTTAATGTGTATCTTCGCCTCTAAAATATCAGTCTAAGAGTACAGGAACTTTTTCCCCTTCCTCTGAATATCAGGGGACCTAGAACAAGGCCTGAAGACTGCTATAGTTTGACCACCTGATGCATTTGTGGCCGA
Source organism: Rhizomys pruinosus (assembly GCA_009823505.1). Lineage (NCBI taxonomy): Eukaryota > Metazoa > Chordata > Mammalia > Rodentia > Spalacidae > Rhizomys > Rhizomys pruinosus. Next base: position 1,314,310 of record VZQC01010991.1, on the reverse strand, counting down.
AATAAAAGAATATGATATAATATTTCTGGAATAAAGTGCCATGGGACATGATATTTAGGGAACACGTTGATCCGTAAATGTTTACTTACAACTGAATATATGAAGTATAAAACGTATGCATTTATTTTAAAATCATGGGGAGAAAGAGCACTAGCAAGCCTGGGCAAATGTTTTTATAATGACCATGGAAAACAAACCTTTTCATGTTTTATTGAGGAGGGGCCCCACGAAAGTCACAGCGCCTCTTCTGGTGGCCTGCCAAAGCCCCGGTTGTCTCCAAACCGGAGACCTGCTTGCTGCCGGCCAGGCGGAGAGATGCAGCCATGACGTCACGGCCCCGCCCCGCGGAGTGATGCTGCAGCTGCGGGCCTGGGGTACCAGGCCAGGACAGAGAGCGGAGGAGAGCTGGGAGCCCAGCCTGCGGAAGGGATGCCTCGCGTCTGGACGCACAGGTACCGCGCGGCGTTTCCTCCTGCGCCCTCGCCAGGGTTCTGTGGCTTTGCGCCTGGGAGCCTTGGGACTTAGGCCCCAGGGTGATCCGAGTGCCAGGCCAGGGCTGGGGCCCCGGGCTGGGGCTGCAGGCTGGCATAGAGACCTTTGTTGTTCTCAGATGCATTAAGCTGGTACTGGTGTCTCCTGGATGCAGGACCCGCAGACCTGGAGGGAGTGGCAGGTTTGTCCCATCTTGGCTGAGATTTGCCTCCAGCATCTGCTCCATCTGTGGAGCCCCAGGCCTGTTCCTGGCCACCTGGGCAGGTGTCATCAGCTTCCGGCTCACCTCCTCCCTAAGGCTGAGCCCTTGGGGTTGGCCTCTGGCCATGGTAAAACATCTCCCAGGATGTCCTGTCATCTTACTGCTGACCTGAGACTCGGAGCCGAGGGCGGCATGCTGAGGTTGTCTCGAGCAGCTGCCTTCATTCTTGCGGACAATAAACAACGGCATACAGGATGTCCGGGGTTGCTGTACGTTTGTTTTTTTTCAGTTATGAGGAAACAGAATCTGGTGCTGAGGAAACCCGAGTTCAGGGTGCCCCTAGCCAGGGCTTTTGGGAAAAGGTAGCTGTGGGAGTGGAGGTGGTGACATGAGTGAGCTGGGCCACTGTTCAGTGAACTAGCTTTGACTACATCCTCCCGAGTCCCGAGACACAGCTTTCTAAGGTCTGGGAAAAGGCCTGAACTGTCATCTTTGAGACTCCATAGGAGACTGAAGGGAAGTTTCCTCCGGCTGCCCCATGGTGGGGAGCGTGGGGGGCTTTTTAACAGAGAAAAGGAGAGAGAAGGAGGAAATCCGATTGGCTCTGAATCAGATACTTTTTTTTTTTTTTTTTTTTGGTTTTTTTGAGACGGGGGTCTCCCAGCTGTCCTGGAATTCACTCTGTAGACCAGGCTGGCCTTGAACTCACAAAGATCTGCCCGCCTCTGCCTCCCGAGTGCTAGGATTAAAGGCACACTCCACCACGCCCTGCTTTTTTAAAAAAAATTTATGTGTATGACTGTTATTGTCAGCATGTATCTAAGCGCACCCATGTCATGCAATGCCCACAGAGTTCAAAAGAGGGCGTGGGATCCCCTGGATCTGGAGTTATCCGCCTTGTGGGTGCTGGGAGCCAAACCCAGGTCCTCCCCAAGAGTAGCCTGGGCTCTTAACCTGAGCCATCTCTCCAGACCCAAGCAGGGGAGTAGGGTACTTTTAAGCATTCAAGTTTTGTGGATATTGCTTATTTTTTTAATCAGGGGCTGTTGAAACAGCCCATAACAGACTGAGGATTTGTTATCCAGGACTTTAAATATCCTTCAAGGCTGGGACTCAAGCACATACTGTGCGTGTGTCAGGACCAGAGTTTGAATCCCCAGCACCCGTGTAAAGCTGGATCTGGTAATACACATCTGTAATCCCAGCATTCCTAGGGCAAGATGGGAGGTGGAAATGAGACTCCCTAGAAGCTCAGAGCCAGCTGAGGTCCTCCTGCTTCAGCCTCCTGTGTGCTGGGGTTATACGCATGGACCACCAGCTTCAGCCTAAGTTTTATTTTCACTCCCACCACAGAGCTAACCCCCTTTCCCTTCTTTATTTTATCTGGAGACAGGGTTTTCGTCAGTTGCCTGGGCCAGTCTCGAGCTTCTGGTCCCCTGCCTCGGCCTCCCCAGTGCTGGGATTACTGCTGCGTGTCATCACATCTGGGTTAGTTCTCCATTTTTATAAAAGATTGATTATTTTTGATATATGTGTATTTGTGTGCCTGTGTATGTGTGTATCCCACATGTGTGCAGGTGCCCAGGGAAGCAAAAAGAGAGTGTCAGATCCCCTGGGGCTGCAGTTCCAATTGGCTGGGAGCTGTCCGACATGGGTGCTGGGTAGGAACCAAACTCGGTTCCTGTGGAAAAGCAGCAAGTGCTCTTAGTTACTGAGTCTTCTTTCCAGCCCCTCATTCATTTTATAGTAGCATTACAAAATTCATTTTTATCATTTTTGATGTATGAGTGCTTTGCTTGTGTGTGTGTGTGTGTGTGTGTGTGTGTGTGTGCATGTGTAAATCACTACATGTGCCTGGTACCTGAGGAAGCTGGAAAAAGGCGTTGGATCCCCTGGAATTGGAGTTAGGATGGTTGTTAGCTGCCATGTGGGTGCTGGGAATGGAACCTGGGTCCTCTGCAAGAGCAGCCAGTGCTTTTAATTGCTGAGCCATCTCTCCAGCCCCTAATTTTTATCATGCTTATTAGATTTTGTGTGTGTGTGTGTGTGTGTGTGTGTGTGTTTCACAACCTGAGTTCAGCCACCAGGACCCACATGGTATAGGGGAAGAACTCACTCTGTCCAGTTGTCTTCCAATTTCCACCCATGCACAAGGGGGCATGCATTCATGCAGACACACACACACACACACACACACACACACACACACACACACCACATACACACACTAAATAGGTGTAATAAAAAATAAACTGACCTGACTCTCCAGTGCAGGAGGGGACCTGGAACAAAAATCAAGCTAAGGTTAGTTCTTTTTTTTTTTTTTTTTTTTTTTTTATTTGTTTCGGTCATGTGTTCAATGTACTGTCTGCATGCAGGTCTGTGCACCCATGTCGTGCAACGCCCGTGGAGGTCAGAAAAAGGGTCTCGGATTCCCTCTGGAACTGGAGCTCTCCTGGAATTGGGAGTTTCAGATGGCTCTCCACCACCATGTGGGTGATAGGGATCGCCCGGTTCTCTGTAACTGCGGTCGGCGCTCTTAACCGCTAGGCCATCTCTCCAGCCCTCAGGTTAGTTCTTGTTTGTGTGCTGGAGGGGTTGACCGTAGGCTGAGCTTAAAGCTGAGGGCAACCAGAGATGATAGGAGACCTCTCCTGCCAGAGCAGACGTGCCCCCCAGTCCATCATTAGTAGGATCAAGAAGGTTCCCCTTTCCAACAACATCCTTCTTCCATATGACTGTCTAATGTGGGGTTTGTCCAGAGTGAACCCACAGTTCTTCCTTCCAAAATCAAAGGCAGTTTCTAATCCAATCACACTTAAGTGCACTTTATTATAGGTGGATGATATGGTAGGAAAGGCAGGGTGAGGTTCTGTCTGTGAACTGGGGAGAGCCCAAGAATGAGCCCCTGAAGGTGAGGGCATGTGGTGGCCAACAGGTAGAATTGGCCCAGCACACCTGTTCCAAAGGTCTGGCCTTAGCTCCAAGGGGACAGATGGTCTACCATGCAGGCTTACATTATGCTGTTTCTGTTGTTCCTATGCTATGAATGAATGATGCTCCAGGGTCACTAACAGCCCCCCGTGTCGAGAAGGAGTGGCTATGTGATGTTCCCACTATATACAAACCTCTGAGCCTGTTCCACCCATGAAGAACATGAACAAGCTTAGATTTTAAGAACTTTAATCTTGCCGGGCGTGGTGGCACACACCTTTAATCCTAGCACTTGGGAGGCAGAGGCAGGCGGATCTTGATGAGTTCAAGGCCAGCCTGGTCTACAGAGCGAGTTCCAGGACAACTGGGGCTACAGAGAAACCCTGTCTCGAAAATACCAAAAAGAAAAAAAAAAAAAAAAAAAAAAAGAACTTTAATCTTAATTTATTTTTTATTTTCTTCTGTGTACCAATGTTTGCCTGCATGGGTAAGTGCATGACATGCATGCAATGCCTACGGAGGCCAGAAGAGGGCACCAGATCCTTTGGAATTCGAGTTGCAGTCAGTGTGAGCTTGCTGGGGGCGTTGGGAACCGAACCTAGGTCCTCTACAAAAGCAGCAAGTGCTTTTAACCCCGAATCATCTCTCCAGCACCTAAAACTTTAATTGTTTTAAATTACATTACATTTTATTTACTAGCATCGGCATTGCAGGGCAGGCCCGGAGGGACAGGCCAGGCAGGAGACAACTTGCAGAGTGGGATGGCAGGAGCTGGGATTGAACTCAGGTCACCAGGCTTTGGGGCAAGCACATTTACCCACTGAGCCCTTAACATTAGTCTTGTTATAATCTTCATAAGCGGAATTCTATTCTAAGAAAAGTATGACTTATCTGTATAGTTCTTAGGTTTGTCTGTTCTTTTACAGCAGAACCTGACATTTTTCTAAGGTCACCAAATGAGTCATTTATAGAATTAGCAGTAGAGGGAGTTTCTCCCCATGTTACCTCAGTGTAAAATCAACGTCTTAGCAAGTCTTTAAGGCCCTTCATCCTCAGCTAATACTTGACAGGTGGTTTCTCTCTTACCACACCCCCACTATGGTCAAAGTTGATTCTTTCTTTTTATAGAAAGATTTCCAGGGGCGGGAGCAGTATGGCCTAGACGGTTAATGTTAGTGTTCTGACTGCTTCTTGCAGAGGACCCAGTTCGACCCCAGCACCCACATGGCGGCTGGAGAACCGCTTACCTCAAGTTGCCAGGGGAATTCTGACGCCCTCTTCTGACCTTCCCGGCAATTGCACGACACGGGTGCACAAACCTGCATACACTCAATACGATTAACACATTAATAATAATAAATAAAGAAAAAAAAAAAAAAACATTTTTTTCCAAAAAAAAAAAAAGATTCCAGCGGAGCTGGTCGTTACATGCCTTTTTTTTTTTTTTTTTTTTTTTGTTTTGTTTTTCGAGACGAGGGTTCCCCGTAGCCCCAAGCCTTCCCTGGGAACTCGCTCTGTAGACCAGGTGGCCTTGGAAACTCGCCGAGATCCGCCTGCCTCTCTCTCGGGCCTTCTGCCCTTCCCAAGTTGCTAGGTATTAAAGGGCGTGTTGCACCACCACGGCCTGGCTGGTACATATCCTTTCATCCCAGCATCTGGAGGCAGGAGCCAGGTGGATCTCTTGTGAGTTTCAAGGCCAGCCGGGTCTAACAGAGTGACGTCCAGGGACCAGCTGGGTCTATCCCCTTAAAGGGAGACCCTGTCTCAAAAAGACCAAAAAAAAAAAAAAAAAAAAAAAAAAAGATTTCCACTGCTTAGAGCACCTGAATTTCACTTTTTCACCTAACTTGAAGGCAAGAACTATGTTGTTATTCTGTCTCTGTGAGCTCAGTGTCTTGATCCTCAGTACTCAGTCTCATGGGAGGATGAATGGATGTTTGGAAGGGTGGATAGGTAGGTGGGTTGATGAGGGAATGAGTGAGTGGAAGTTTAGGAAAGTCATCTATGAATCGTCAGCTGGACAGATAGATGGGTGGATGGATGGATGGAGGAAAGATAGACAGATGATAGATAAATGGAGAGAAAATAGAGAGTGGGTGATGTCTAGATAAACTGTGAATGGTTAGATGGATTGATAGATGGGTGGATAGATGGATGGAGTGAGGGTAGGTGGATGGCTGACCAGGTGCATAGTGGGTGGATGGATGGAGGGTGCGTGAGTGGGTGGATAGGTGGATGAATGGATGGTGATACATGGGTGGAGGGTAGATGTATGGATGGATGGATAGATGGATGGAGGTAGGGTTGATGGATGGATGAAGGTAAGGTGGGTGGGTGGATGAGTGGATGGATGGATGGAGGTAAGGTGGATGGATGGATGAGTGGATGGATGGACAGTACATGAATGGATGGATGAGTGGATGGATGGATGGATGGATGGTGATACATGGGTAAATAGTAGATGGATGGAGAGAGGATGGCTGGCTGGGTGTATAGTGGGTGGGTGGATGGTAAATCAATGGGTAGATGGAAGATGGGTGGATAGTGGAGAGCAGGAATGTAGATGATAGATGGTAAATGGAAGGAAGGGTGGGTGAGCGGTAGCTGGGTAGATGGAAGGATGGGTGAGTGGATGAAGAGTCACTGCATGGGTGCTCTGAGTGCTGCTAGGTGCAATCATTTTGCCTGACTGGGCTAGTGGGGGGATTGGACACACATGTGGGGGTGGGAATTCTGAGTGATTCATAAAGAAGGCAGTGGCAGGCTGGAGAGATGGCCTAGTGGTTAAGAGCTCCAACTGCTCTTGCTGAGGACCCGGGTTCGATCCCCAGCACCCACATGGCGGCTGAGAACCGTCTTGAACCCCAGTTCCAGGGGAATCCGATGCCTTCTTCTGAAAAAAAAAAAAAAAAAAAAAAAAGAAGGCAGTGGTATCAGTACTATGGAACCCTGTACAGTGAGTTAAATATCCAAAATACAGGCTTGAAACTCAGGGCCCACACTAATTTTGAAGGAAGCCCAAGGCATTTATCTTGATAGGAAACCCAGAGCTGGGGAACGTCTCTAAGTTTGGGGCCTGGCTTTCAGAAAGGACTTCGAAGGCGACATGTCAGTGACTTTGCTGTGGGGGAGATGGAATAGCTTGTATCCCAGAGATCCAGCAGAGCCTGGGACTCCCCTGCTTCTTGTTGTCTTCCTCTGCGCTCAGTAGTTCTCCTCCTCCTGTGCTTAGGGAAATGGACATTGGTTAAAACATGAGTCAGGGCTGGAGAGATGGCTCAGCGGTTAAGAGCACTGACTGCTCTTACAGAGGACCCCGGTTCAATTCCCAGTACCCACTTGACAGCTAAGAACCATCTTTAAGTCAGGCGTGGTGGCGCACGCCTTTAATCCTAGCACTTGGGAGGCAGAGGCAGGCGGATCTCTGTGAGTTGAAAGCCAGCCTGGTCTACCGAGTGAGCTCCAGGCTAGCTGGGGCTATAGGGAGACCCTGTCCCAAAAAGACCCCCCCCCAAAAAAAAACAGTCAAAAGCTGGGCGTGTAGTGCACAGCCATAATCCTAGCACTTGGGAGGCAGAGGCAGAAGGATCTCTGTGAGATCAAAGCCAGCCTGGTCTACATAGTGAGCTCCAGGCCAGCTGGGGCTGTAGGGAGATCCTGTCTCAAAAACAAACAGCAAATACAGTCAACATTAGAATTAATTCCATTTATAGTCTATATTTGTTTTAAGCTAGGGATTTTTGTTTTGTTTTGTTTTGTTTTTAGTCTTTTTGAGACAGGGTCTCCCTGTAATGGCATCTGGCCTGGAACTCACTATGTAGACCAGGCTAGCCTTGAACTTACAGAGACTGGCCTGCCTCTGGCTCTGGAGTGCAGGGATTAAAGGTGTGCGCCACTACACCCGGTTTAGATTTGTTTTAAGATGGTGAAAAGCATTTGGATGTTTGGGAACAAGTTTCTGAGCCAGAAACCTTGGGGGCCAGGGGCAGGGGGTAGGGGGCAGAGCAGCCTGTGAGGCCTTCGCACTGCCAATTCCCTACTGAGGCTCTGGGCAGTGTGAAATTTGCCCCCCAAATGGACTACACTGATAGGGAATCCGTTTCTCATCCCACACTGTCTTTTTTTATTTTTTTGTATGTGTATGATGTACTGTCTGCATGTAGGTTTGTGCACCCGTGTCGTGCAATGCCTCGGAGGTCAGAAGAGGGTCTTGGATTCCCCTGGAACTGGAGTTCTCCTGGAATTGGAGTTACGGACGGTTCTCAGCCACCATGTGGGTGCTGGGGATCGAACCCGGGTCCTCTGCAAGAGCAGTCGGTGCTCTTAACCGCTAGGCCATCTCTCCAGCCCCACACTGTCTTTTTTAATTTATTTACCCTCTCAGCTGCAGTCCAGGAGATTATCTCAAGGCCTGGCATACAGGCAAGCACTCTACCCCAGCTGCTACCCAGACTTCTTTCTTTTTAATGTATTATTGTATAAAGTTCTGTGTTATCGATGCACAAAATAATCCTGAAACTTACATTATTCACCGAGGCTTCTGATAGAATGAATTCAATTAAAAGCAATCATGTGATTGATCATATTTAGTTAAAAGCAATCATGTGATTGATCATATTTAGTTCAACTAAATAACAGTAGACATAGAATCGAACACATTATTATGGCCACGGTACATATCCAGTCTTACAAAGTGTCTAAATCCCACAGTTGTTTTACATCATAGCTTTCTTTTCCTGTAAATACATAAAAGGAATTTTTTATTTTTTATGTGTTTCATGCATAATTTTTCAGTCAGTTTTAATCTCTGTTATACCCACTCCCCCCACCCCTCCCAGCCCTATTTCTTTAAAGAGAGCAATTCAAACATGAAGCTCTCAACTCTCCTGACTTGACTGAAAATTCACTTGCCAGATTATCTCACAAAGGAGAAGGCTCATGCTCGGCTCATTCTGCTGCTTTGAGTCAAGCATTCAGCACCCCCGACCCCCGACCCTGCCCCTCTGAAAGGGGGTATGTGTACAAACACAGGAAGAAAGTAAAGCAGCTATGACTTTTCACCCCACGAAGGAGGGGTGTTCCCTCACCACACTCAGGCCCTAGGGGGGCTCTTTCCTGATCTCTCGTCCTGTGGGACTTTCAAAGCATGACAAGATATGCTGTGACTCTCACAGGAGGGTCTTTGGTACACCTGTCCTGACCCAGACTGTCTGAGGGTGTCCCTGGAGCACTACAAGGAGGCTGAGGACTAGGTCCTCTCTCCAAGCCTGGAGGGAGCATCCACCTTGATCTGTACCCACACAAAGGGTCCTGACAGATTGGGGAAGGGGAGTAGGCGGGCAGGCAGGGTGGACTCTGAAGTCTCTAGTATGAACTCAGCTTTCCTCAAGTGGCAGGACAGGAGGGCAATGGACCATGCAGAAGGCCAAGGCTCCACACCAGGTTACCAGGAAGTAACTTATCCTCCTATGGGCTTCCCTCTCAGTGACACCCACCAGCCCTGCCTACAATGATCCCCACATCGAGCAGCACCCCTCTGGGAGAGGCCCTCTTCCCCAGCGTGGCTCCTCAGGACCTCTGGAGGTCGCCCATTTCAAGCTACTCGGGGTCCATGACACGACACATCAGTCACCGGGCCAACAACTTCAAACGCCACCCCAAGAGGAGGAAATGCATCCGGCCTTCTCCACCCCCACCCCCCAACACCCCGTGTCCCATTGAGCTGGTGGACTTTGGGGATCTGCACCCCCAGAGGTCCTTCCGGGAGCTTCTCTTTAATGGCTGCATCCTGTTTGGCATTGAGTTCAGCTACGCCATGGAGACTGCATATGTGACCCCAGTCCTCCTGCAGATGGGCCTGCCGGACCAGCTCTACAGCCTGGTATGGTTCATCAGCCCCATCCTCGGTGAGCCCCAGTGATGGACAGCCTCCGGAAATCCCTGGAAGCTTCCAGAAGCCTCTGATGTAGCAGCTTGAGGGACCTGAGGGGACAGGGAGGAATAAGAGTTAACTTCCACTCCTTGGTACGGGGCTGTGGGAATACACAGGTATGGCCAGTCATGTCCTGGATTTTAGGTTCTTTTATCTGCACTGGACGATAGGACAGGAACATCATATAACCTGGAATTATGCCATCCCACACTAGGCTATCAAAGTTGATGCAGTTAGGGGTACCAGTTGCAATTGCTGGGGCTCTCGAAGAAGGTCGTGGGTATCTGGTGTCTGCGGAAAGCAGGTCTGGGGGCAGCTTGGTTGCCCCATGTATACGTGCATTGTTGTTGCTTTAATCTTTCTTGTGCCTTGGAATGTTTGTGAGTACATGGTGCCTTGGGGTGGTAACAAGGCTGCGCCCGCGTCCCTGGGGATCCTGGCAGTGACTGCTCTGCCCTGTTTTCAGGATTCTTGCTGCAGCCTCTGCTGGGTGCCTGGAGTGACCGATGTACCTCAAGGTTTGGAAGGAGACGCCCTTTCATTCTTGTCCTGGCGATAGGTCTGTTGTCTGGCATGGAAATAAAATGGAAAGGAAGGAAGGGAGGGAGGGGGAGGGAGGGAGGGAGGGNATGGAAAGGAAGGAAGGGAGAGAGGGGGAGGGAGGGAGGGAGGGAGGGAGGAAAGAAGGAAGGAAGGAAGGAAGGAAGGAAGGAAGGAAGGAAGGAAGGAAGGAAGGAAGGAAGGAAGGAAGGAAGGAATCTGATCTTTTCTTTAAAAAAATAAACTAGAGCCAAGCATGGTGGTACACATCTTTAATACCAGCACTTGAGAGGCAGAGGCAGTCTGATCTCTATGAGTTCAAGACCAGCTTGGTCTACAGAGTGAGTTCTAGGCCTGCTGAAGGTACAGGGAGACCCTGTCTTGAAAAGAACAACAACAATCAGCTAGGGGCTAGAGAGATGGCTCAGGAGGTAAGAGCACAGACTGCTCTTGCAAAGGCTCTGGAGTTGGTTCCCAGCACACACATGGCAGCTAGCAACTGCCCATAACTCCAGAGGGAATCTGCTGCCCTCTTCTGATCTTTATAGACATTACACACATGTACGCTTACATATGTACAGGCAAAACACTCAGACACATAAAATGAAAATAAATAAGTAAATTTTTAAAAATGAACTGGGGAGGGCAGCTAGAGAGATGGCTCAGGGGATAAGAACACTGGCTGTTCTTGGAGAAGATCCAGGTTCGAATCCCAGCACCCACATGGTGGCTAACAACCATCTGTAACCCCAGTTCCAGGGGATCCTACTCCCTCTTCTGACCTCAGCAGGCAATGCATGACATGGGTGCACTTACATACATGCAGGCATTACACTCATAAAGTAAAAATAATAAATAAAACATTAAAAAATAATAAAAATAAAAATGAGCCAGTAAAAGTTCATCTCATTCCTACTCAGCTTGATGGAATAAAAACTCTGGCCCAGCCAGGTATGGTGACACACTCCTTTAATCCTAACATTCGGGAGGCAGAGGCAGGAGGATCTCTGTGAGTTCAAGGCCAGCCTGGTCTGCATAGTGAGTTCTAGGACAGCTGGGACTACAGGGAGACCCTGTCTCAAAAAAGACCAAAAACAAACAAACTCTGGCCCAAGTGTAAAAGTCTCTGTGTGTCTGCAGGTGACTCCCATGGGCTCCTCTTCTTGGTCTAGAAAGTTCTGGAGCCTCACTGGTCTAAGGGTATGGAGTGAGCCACTGGGTCAGAGCTGGTCTTGGGTGTCTGAGGGTTACTTCGTCATTCTGTTTCCAGGGGCATTGCTGGGCCTCTCCCTCCTGCTAAATGGACGGGACATGGGCGTGGCACTGGCAGACTCAGCCACCAATCACAAGTGGGGCATCCTCCTGACCGTGTGTGGGGTGGTGCTGATGGACTTCAGTGCTGACTCTGCAGATAACCCCAGCCACGCCTACATGATGGATGTGTGCGGCCCAGCCGACCAGGACCGAGGTCTCAGCATCCACGCCCTCCTGGCAGGTGAGTGTCCAGGCTGCAGAGTCACCGGCTGCAGATGGGTGTGCTCAAGGGGCCCTTCGTCACTCCTAGACTTAAAAATAATGGGCTGGAGAGATGGCTCAGCAGTTAAGAGCACCAAATGCTCTTGCAGAAGACCCAGGTTCGATTCCCAGCACCCACATGGTGGGTAAGAACCGTCTTTAATTCCAGTTCCAGGAGAAACTGACACCCTCTTCTGACCTCTGCTGCATTGCACGTCAGGGGTGCACCGACCTATATGCAGACAGTACACTCATACACACAAAAAAATAATAAGGGGCTGGAGAGATGGACTAGCAGCTAAGAGCTCCAACTGCTCTTGCAGAGGACCCAGGTTCGATCCCCAGCACCCACATGGTGGCTGAGAACCATCTGTAACTCCAGTTCCAAGGGAATCCAAGACCCTCTTCTGACCTCCACAGCATTGCACGACATGGGTGCACAAACCTACATGCAGACAGTACATTCATACACATAGAAAAATAAATAAATAAATAAATAAATAAATAAATAAATAATAAATAAAAAAATTTTTAAATAAATTGATGAAGTTCAAATATATAGCTAAGCATTAAAGCAATTGAACAATATCTATCTTTGGCAATAATACAAACTGTGTTATTCAAGGGATAAAGACAGTATAACTTTAATACAGTCTCCCCCACCCCTCCGATTTTTAAAATTTTATGTGTGTGAGTGTATTGCTTGCATGTATGTAAGTGCACCTGTGTTATGCAGGCCCATGGAGGTCAGGGTATTTGATCCCTTGGAACTGGAATTACTGGCGGTTGTTAGCTGCCATGTGGGTATTGGGAATTGAACTCTTGTCCTCTACAAGAGCAACCAGTGCTCTTAACCACTGTCCTGGAACTCACTCTGTAGAACAGGCTGGCCTTGAACTCACAAAGATCCACCTGCCTCTGCCTCCCAAGTGCTAGGATTAAAGGCGTGCGCCACCACAGCTGGCTAATGTATACATTTTAAAAATACTTTATTGGGCTGGAGAGATGGCCTAGCGGTTAAGAGCACCGACCGCTCTTACAGAGGACCCGGGTTCGATCCCCAGCACCCACATGGTGGCCGAGAGCCGTCTGAAGCTCCAATTCCAGGAGAACTCCAGCTCCAGGGGAATCCGAGACCCTCTTCTGACCTCTGCGGCATTGCACGACACGGGTGCACAGACCTGCATGCAGACAGTACATTCATACACATACAGAAATAAAAATAAATAAATAAATAAATAAAAATAAAAAAAAATAAAAATACTTTATTATTTTTTATGTGTATGAGTGTATTGCCTTCATGCATGTAAGTACACCTATGTTGTGCAATGCCTGCAGAGGTCAGAAGAGGGCGTCAGATCCCCTGGAACTGGAATTATAGTCAGAGGACCCAACGCTCTTAACCAAGGAGCTGTCTCTCCAGCCCATAATGAGCCCATTTTCTTGTTAGCACTGGCCTCCTGGACCACCGCACTGTAGCCTCTCCCTAAATAAACCTCACTTGACATCCATTTTCCCCGGCAGCCATCCGCTTAGCCTTCTTGAACTTGGGAACATGAGGCAGCACTTTAGCACTCGGCTGGGAGTGTTTTAGACATTGAAATCCCAGCAGAATCCACAGGCAGTGCAGGAAAAGGTGGAAAAGCAGGCTGGGACCGCCTGCCTGGGGCAAGTCAGATCTTTGGCTAGCCAGCACATAATCTTTTTTTTTCTGTATATTTTTAATTTATTTTAATTTATTTATTTATTTATTTTATGTGTATGAATGTACTGTCTGCATGTAGGTTTATGCACCGTGTCGTGCAATGCCTCGGAGGTCAGAGAGGGGCGTCGGATTCCCCTGGAACTGGAGTTAAAGATGGTTCTCAGCTGCCATGTGGCTGCTGGGGATTGAACCCGGGTCCTCTGCAAGAGCAGTCGGTGCTCTTAACCACTAAGCCATCTCTCCAGCCCCTATTTATTATTTTTTTATGTGTATGAGTATACTGTCTGCATGCCGGTTTGTGCACCAGTGTCATGCAATGCCATGGAGGTCAGAAGAGGGCATCAGATTCCCCTGGAACTGGAGTTAAAGATGGTTCTTAGCCGTCATGTGGGTGCTGGGAATTGAACCCAGGTCCTCTGCAAGAGCAGTCGGTGCTCTTAACCACTGAGCCATCTCTCCAGCCCCATGCACATAATCTTTTTTTAGACAGGGTTTTCCTGTCGCCCTAACTGGTCTGTAACTCACAGTGTAGACCACCTTCACCTTGAACTCATGGAGATCCATCTACTTCTGCCTCCCTCTTTTTATTTTTTTTATTATTTTTTTTATATTTCTTTATTTTTAATAAATCTAGACCCATGTTCCCGCCCATTCCCCCACCCCGCCAGAGCTCATGCATTCTGCCAAACATGCTTTTCATCTCTTAGTCTTTCTCAATATTTTCCATGGAGAAGTTGACTGTTTTGAGCAGAAGTTCACTGTTTCAGTCAGTTCTTTGATGCAGTCTTTTCTGTTGTTGTTGTTGTTGTTTCCAAA
>VZQC01010991.1:1281386-1296170 GCA_009823505.1 Rhizomys pruinosus | reverse complement strand
TTTAATCCCAGCTGGGAGGATAACTCCAACCTCACAGCCACAAAGGCCAATCAAACCAAAGACAGCAGGACCAGAGAGGATCAACAATCAGCTCGCTGAGGCACCCAGTTCCTGTCTCCCCCTCTTCCTTCTGCTGGGCTCAGGAGATCTCTTTTTTATTTTTTTTTAATTAATTAATTAATTAATTAATTAATTAATTTATTTATTTATTTTGTCTTTTCCAGACAGGGTCTCCATGTAGCCCCAGCTGTCCTGGAACTCGCTCTGTAGACCAGGCTGGCCTTGAACTCACAAAGATCTGCCTGCCTCTGCCTCCCAAGTGCTAGGATTAAAGGCGTGTGCCACCACACCCGGCATAATTTTATTTATTTTTTAAGTGTATGAATGTACTGTCTGCATGTAGGTTTGTGCACCCCTGTCATGCAATGCTGCAGAGGTCTGAAGAGGGTGTCGGATTCCCCTAGAATTAAAGAATTAAATTAAATTAAATACAAGAATTAAAAGAATTAAAGGAGTTAAAGATGGTTCTCAGCCACCATGTGGGTGCTAGGAATTGAACCCAGGTCCTCTGCAAAAGCAGTCGGCACTCTTAACCACTAGGCCATCTCTCCAGCCCCCTCTCATTTTTTTAAATAAGATTTTACTTATTTTAATTTTATGTACATGACTGTTCTGCCTGCGCGTATGTAAGTGCACCATGTGCATGACTGGTGCCTGACGAACCCAGAAGAGGGCATGGGATCCTCTGGAACTGGAATTACAGATGGGTGTTAACCCCCCCATTGGGTGCTGGGGGCCTAACTGCTGAGCCAGAGCCCCATCTACAGCCCCTGTGCATATATATTCTTGAATGACTGCAAAAATATCATCAATACTCGTTTGGAATTACTAACATATTGTTGTGAGTAGCCGAGTTCATAAACTCAAAATGTGCAAATGAGGATGGGGGGATATATGAATATGTATATGTTCATATGCAGGTGTCTGTGTCATGTTTGATAAGACATGAGACATGTCTCTAGTAAAGCCAGGAACAAGGTCAGAATGCCCTGACCCCAAAGAGCCATCACCCTGAGATAGCGGCAGAGGGCTAGGAGGCCACCTAGGCACACTGGGCACACCTAGGCAGCAGCTCCTGAGAAGGCTTCCACCCACCTGCAAAGCCCACGAGAACTCAGCAGGGGGCTGGTTGGTCAGCATTCTAGAGAAACCTCGCTGCACGCCCTGGTCCAATCTCTAGTAATGCAGAGAGAGAAGAAAAAGAAATCCCATTTTTCTGAGTCTGGTGGCAGTGGTGTGTTCCTGTTAGCCCAGTACTTGGGGAGGAGGCAGGGGCAGGAGACGAGCAAATTTGAGTCTAGACTGGTCTATATAGTGAATTCCAGGCCAGCCAGGGCTTCACAGAGAGATTCTGTCTCAAAACAGTAAGAAGCTGGCAAAATGACTCAGTGCCCATTGCCAGGCCTGATGGATTCACATAGTGAAAGAAAACCAACTCCTGCAGGCCACCCTCTGCCTTCTACACACATGCCATGGTACGCACCCCACCCCACCCCCACACTAAAACAAATAAAAATGTAACACATTTTTTAAAACTAAACAACAAACAAAATTTCAGAAACTCCAACTTCCTTGAACACTTCATTACAAAATAATATATAAGAAAAAAATTCCGGCCTGGCGTGGTGTCACAGGTCTTTAATCCCAGCACACTCTTTGTGAGTTCAAGGCCAAACTGGTCTACATAGGAAGCTCCAGGCCAGCTGGGACCAAAGGGAAACCCTGACTCAAAAAGACAAGAAAAAAAAAAAAATCCCAGTTTAAAAAAGGAGTTTAGGCTGTCATTGTGGCCCATGCTTTTTTTTTTTTTTCCCAAAGCCAATTTTTATTGAAGCTTTGTGCATTTCATATAAAATTTCCAATCAAGCCGGGCGTGGTGGCGCACGCCTTTAATCCTAGCACTTGGGAGGCAGAGGCAGGCGGATCTTTGTGAGTTCAAGGCCAGCCTGGTCTACAGAGTGAGTTCCAGGACAGCTGGGGCTACAGGGAGACCCTGTCTCAAAAAGACAAAAAAAATAAATAAATAAATAAATAAAAATAAAATAAAATAAAATAAAATTTCCAATCAAATCTAGGCCCATTCCTCTTCCTTGCCCCCCACCCCACCAGAGCTCATGCATTCTGCCAGACATGTTTTTCATCTTTTTCTCAGTCTCTTTTAAAATTTTAGATGTGTAAGTTTACTGTTTTGAGCAGAAGTTCACTGTTTCAGTCAGTTCTTTGACCCAGTCTTTTTTTGTTGTTATTGTTGTTGTTGTTCCTTCCAATCTGCATCACTCCAAAATATGCACATATGCATGCCACATATATCTTTAGCATCTTCAGCTTATGATTTTTTTTTTTAATTAGGCTGAAAGATGTCATGTTTGAGGTCCCTTCCTTGGCAAGCCCAAACCACCATCAGTTCTGCCCTTGTGCTCCACACTGGGGTTTTCCATTCCCATGGTCACCAAATGAGGTCCAGTAAGCATCGCATCCTGTCTTGATCTTCCTGTACTGGTCTCCATGATACAGCCTGGGTAGTCCAACAATGGCAGTCTATACTCTGAAGAGGCTGAAACCCCAGTAGTAGCTCAGTCCACAAGTTGGATGTCTCAGCAGTCCCCATCTGGCACTGAAGTTTTGGAGGATTCTTGGAGAGACATGAGTCTTCAGTCCACATTGGAAGCTTGAAAAGCTGTGCCTCATGTCTTTGAAGGATGGCAAAAGCAGTGGAAGCCTCAGGGTAACTGCACTTGCCAGTAAGACAGGCAAAACAACTGTGCTCTCTTTTTTTTTTTTTTGGTCTTTACCAGGCTGGCCTTGAACTCACAAAGATCCACCTGCCTCTGCCTCCCGAGTGCTAGGACTAAAGGTGTGCACCACCATGCCCGGCATTTTTTGTCTTTTTACTAAGTTTTATACCTGAAGTACAATTTCTCAGGCTTTACTAATTATTTATTTCTGGTTATACTTTCCTTTTCGATGCTCAAGGCCACACTGTTAGCCCAGCCTAACCAAGGTTTTTGTTTTCTCAAGGTCAGTTGGGGATCTGGTCCTCAGGTTTTGTTGTTTTTTGTTTTTTTTGGGGGGGGGACCCCCTGGCTCCTTTTGACTTTTCATTTACCAGTTCCATCCACTCAAGGACAAAGTCAGGTCCTGCTAGACCAGGCTTCCCTTTCTGAAACATGAGCAGACATTGTGGCCTATACCTTTAACTGGAAGGCTGAGGCAGGAGAATTATGAGTTCTAGGCCAGCTGGGGCTACAGAGAGACCCTGTCTCCAAAAAAAAAAGTTAAAATGAAAGAAAATATGGGGGCTGGAGAGATGGCTCAGCGGTTAAGAGCACTGACTGCTCTTGCAGAGGACCCGGGTTTGATTCCCAGCACCCACATGGCGGCTAAGAACCATCTTTAACTCCAGTTCCAGGGGAATCTGACACCCTCTTCTGACCTCTGCGGCATTGCATGACATGGGTGCACAAACCTTCTTGCAGACAGTACACTCATACACATAAAAAATAATAAATGAATAAGAAAGAAAACAGTGATTGACATATTTAAATTTGTTTATTTATTTTGTGTGTTTGAGTGCTTTATCTACATGTATGTAAATGTACCACATATGTACAATGCCTGCAAAGGCCAGAAGACAGTGTCAGATTGTCAGACCTCCTGGAACTGGAATTACAGATGGTTATTAGCCACCATGTAGGTGTTGGGAATTGAACCCAGGTCCTCTGCAAGAGCAGCCAGTGCTCTTAACCACTGAGTCATGTCTCTAGTCCCTGACGATGATTTATTTATTTTTTTAATTTTTAAAAATTTTTTATGTGTATGGGTGTACTGTCTGCATGTAGGTTGGCACAGAGGTCAGAAGTGGGCGTCAGATTCCCCTGGAACTGGAGTTAAAGACGGTTCTTAGCCACCATGTGGGTGCTGGGAATCGAACTCAGGTCCTCTGCAAGAGCAGTCGGTGCTCTTAACCGCTGAGCCATCTCTCCAGCCCCGATTTTTTTTTGTTTTTTTTTGGTCTTTTTGAGACAGGGTCTCCCTTTAGTCCTAGCTGGCCTGAAGCTTGCTCTATAGACTAGGCTAGCTTTGAACTTACGGAGATCCACCTGCTTCTGCCTCCTGAGTGCTGGGATTAAAGGTGTGAGAGGCCCAGTGACAATGATATTTAAAGGAAAGACTTGGAAGGTGTTTGCAAGACTTCTCGGAGGAGCCTGGGTCGAGTGGTTGCTGGTGCAGGCTTGGGGAATTGAATTGAAAGCGTGCCCAGGTCCTGGGTGTTTGCCCTGGTACCTGAGGGGTGTGGGTCACTCTGTGGGGCCTCTTCAGCCCTCAGCCTAGCCATCAAGCAGACGCTGAAACGGGGCTATTTATTTGCATATGTCACGGGCGGGGAGGTTGTTCGGACAGACAGGCTGGGCTATTCTGATTGGCTGGGCTGGGAGAGGAACTTGGCTTTCTCAATTGCTCCCATCAGTGAGACAGCACCCTGAAGTCTCTTTGAAAAATTGATTGACAGATCTGGGAGATGGATTAGCAGATAAAGTGATGCTGCCCAAGCCTGGTGACCTGAGGTCCACCCTAGAACATACATGGTAGCAGAGAACTGACTCCAGGAGTTTTTTGACCACCACACACATGCACATAAAATAGGCTAATGTTAAAATGAAAACTAATAGCATACATCTGAGACCTGCCCTTGTTAAGTGGCTGCAAACCTGGGATGCAGGCCTGCGAGGAGTAAAACTTCCCAGCAAGATGTCTCCAAGGGTGGAGGCACTTGCCAGGTTCGATCCCCAGAACCCATGTGGTAGGCGACTTGTCCTCTGACCTCCATGGCTGGGACATCTCGAGAGCTCCCCTCTAGGCAGAAGAGCAGCAGAGCCAGAAGTGACTTTCCTCGGAGTGGACGTCAACACACACACACACACACACACACACACACACACACACACGGCTGTGTGCTAGAGGTGAGGTGGGTTTGTATTTTTTTTTCTGTTAAGACAGGGTCTTCCTGTAGCCTCAGCTAGCCTGGAACTAGCCATCTAGAGCAGGCGGACCTCAATCTCACAGAGATCTGCTTGCCTCTGTCTCCCAAGTGCTGGAATTAAAGACATACATCACCACGCCCAGTGACACCCCACTTTGGGGTGGACTTCACGCCTTTAATGTCTTTCTAAGAAATGGGCCGGGCGTGGTGGCGCACGCCTTTAATCCTAGCACTTGGGAGGCAGAGGCAGGCGGATCTTTGTGAGTTCAAGGCCAGCCTGGTCTACAGAGTGAGTTCCAGGACAGCTGGGGCTACAGTGAGACCCTGTCTCGAAAAGACCAAAGAAAAAAAAAAAGAAATGGTAGCACCTTTTCATCTGGGTCTGATGGAGCACCGGACCACTGTCTTTCTCCCCAGGTCTCGGAGGAGGGTTCGGCTATGTGGTCGGGGGAATCCACTGGGACAAAACCAACTTCGGGAGGGCCCTCGGTGGCCAGCTCCGAGTCATTTACATCTTCACTGCGGTCACCCTGAGCGTCACCACTATGCTCACCCTCGTTAGCATCCCAGAGAGGCCCCTGCGGCCCATGAGTGAGAAGAGGACAGCTCTGAAGAGTCCCAGCCTCCCACTGCCCCCCTCCCCACCTGTTCTGTTAGAGGAGGGGGCCAGCGACGTCCGCCCCTCTATGACAGCCACCAGCCTGTATGCCAGCTTCTCCAGCCCCATCTCACCACCCAGCCCCCTCACCCCCAAGTATGGCAGCTTAATCAGCAGAGACAGCTCTCTCACAGGCATCAACGAGTTTGCATCGTCCTTTGGCACCTCCAACATAGACAGCGTGCTAATTGACTGCTTTACTGGGGGCCAAGACAACTACCTGGCCCTCCCCAGCAGTGTCCCTAGGCAGACCATGAGTGTCAGCTTCCCTCGGACCCCCAGTGGCTTCTACTGCCAGGAGAGGGGACTGCTGGAGAGGAGAGAAGGGGCCCTGACCTTGGGCTCCGATGGAGATGTGCTGAGGGTGGGCTCCCTGGATACCTCCAAGCCACGGGCCTCAGGGATCCTGAAGAGGCCCCAGACCTTGGCTCTTCCAGATGTGGCTGGAGGAGATGGTCCCGAAACCAGCAGGAGAAGGAATGTGACCTTCAGCCAACAGGTAAAAGCCAATGTCAAGGGGGAGGCGAGGATTCTATGGCCTGTGTGGTTGACCCTGTTTTCTGTGAGAGGGTGAAGGAAATTCTGGGCCATCATACTAGTGTTTCAACTCGGGGTCCCAAGAGTGGCCTACACTGAGCACCCTCCCAGGCATCTTCCTTGCAGGTGGAGATGTAAATCTGGGGTACCTGAGCCTCAGGTGGGAGGGCACGGTCAGGGTAGTTGTCCACTAGGGACTGTGAATTATAGGGACACACCCTTGTTTGTCATTGTTTGTTCCAAAGAAATTCAGGCCAGGACTATCTAGAGAGTCACAGAAGGGCTGTGTACATAGCACTGGTTTCTAGCACTTTCCTTCAACAGCCCACCCACCACCCACGTGGGCCACAGCTCTGAGTCTTTTTTTTTTTTTTTTTTTTTTTAATTATTTATTTCTGTTTGTGTATCAGTGTACTATCTGCATGCAGGTCTGTGCACCCGTGTCGTGCAATGCCGCGGAGGTCAGAAGAGGGTGTCGGATTCCCCTGGAGCTGGAGTTCTCCTGGAACTGGAGTTTCAGACGGCTCTCAGCCGCCATGTGGATGCTGGGGATCGAACCTGGGTCCTCTATAAGAGCGGTCGGCGCTCTTAACCGCTAGGCCATCTCTCCAGCCCCTAGCTCTGAGTCTTAAGGAAGATACTAACACCCTATCAGCCTGCAGTGTCTCTGACCTCCCCTGCTGTGAGCAGTTGTCCCTGCTCATATCTGACACTAGCTGACTCTGAGAGGCAGAAGAAACTCAGCATGCTCAAGGGTATCAGCATCTTCTGCAAAGCACAGAATCTTCTGGAAGACTGTCTGAAATGTCTTTTGTATGTCAGATTGGCCACAAGGACATCAGCTGCCATTCAAGATTACTTTAAGAGCCTTGGGCTAGGAAGATGGTCCCATTGGTAACACAAGCCTGAGGATCCCCACAGCCCTTTGTAAAAAGGCAGGGTGAGGGTGACACAGGCTTGGAATCCCAGCATTGGGGTGGCAGAGACAGGAAACTCCCCAGAGTCACTGCCCAGACAGCCTGGCCTAATTGTTAACCCCCCAGTCAGTGAGTTACCGTGTCTCAAAGAACAAGGTAGATGAAGATGGGCATAGTGCCTCACGCCTTTAATCCCAGCACTCTGGAGGCAGAGGCAGGTGGAGCTCTGTGAGTTCAAGGCCAGCCTGATGTACCTAACAAGTTCCAGGCCAGCTGGGGCTACAGGGAGAGCCTGTCTCAAAACATAAACAATGAACAAACCAAAATGAGGTAGATGTCACCTGAGGAATGACTCCCACACCCGAGGCTGTCTTCTGGCCTCTGCATGTACACATGTACACACACACACACACACACACACACACAGCACACATGACCTTGAGGAGGCTCCTTTAAATCAAAGCAAGGATGCCCTCTTATGTAAGTAGATATGCAGTGTCTGTGACCTGCTGGCCATGGCCCTCACAGGAGGACACGGCATCAGGAACTTGGGGTTCCTTGGCATCTAACCCGCCCAGATCCCTTTGGGGAGCAGTTCCAATGTCCAGGGAGACTGGAGCATGATCCTGTGAGACACAGGCTCAGGCCACAGATGCCACTTGCCTGGCTGAGCCTGCACCACTGCCTCTTCTAGAGAGAGGGCTCTGTGGCACCGAAGGCTGTGCCTCTCGGGGAGGAGTCGAGGTAGGGTAGTCTCATGGAAGAGCTGTCAGGAGGATGTGCTGGAAACCATTATTGTCAGAGGTGACGGTTCCCCGACTGGCATATCAGGGCTCATCTTCATTTTGATGGCAGCTGTGAGCTTACGTGGCCCTCGGTTTCGTAGAACATGGGTGGTTTCTAGGTGTGGTTCTTCAGTGAGCCAGAGGCTATCCATGTCCTCCCAGCCTCCATCCTGTCAACAGTCGGTGCCTCCTACTCCCAGGGCAGTGCAGGCACCACTTCTTTAAAGACAGTAAAAATTGTGGGCTGGGGCTAGAGAGATGAGTCCAAAGTTCTGAGTACTTCAGAGGACCCTGGTTTGGTTTCCAGCACCCACATGATGGCTCACAACAGTCTATAACTCCAGTTCCAGGGGATATGACACCCTCTTCTGGTCTCTGTGGGCATGCACAGATGCACCTACATACATGCAGGCAAAACACTCATACGTCTAAAATAAAAATAAATAAAAATTTTTAAGTCATGAGCTATGGGCTTGGATGTGGTTCAGTTAGTACAATGCTTGCCTAGCACACACAACACTCTGTATTCAATGTCCAGCACATGTAAACCAGGTGCAGTGACGACACGTGCACTGAATCCCAGCACTTGGAAAATGAATGAGACCCTGTCTCAAAGGAACAAGAAGAGCTGAGAGTGAACATGTCCAGGCTCACTGGGGACAAGCCCTGTTGGCGTGGCTACCCTGGGAAGCAGCACTGTGACAATCAGGTCTCACAGCACCCCAGACCCCAGCCACAGCAGTCTCCTCCTCATTCTCCAAACAGCTCAGTTCCAGGATTAGTCTACAGGCTGGAGTCTGCACCCTGGACCCAGGAAGTGATGCATCATCCCAGAGAGTTAGCAGCTATGCCAGTGGCCCACTGCGCCCATGGAGCGCTGCCCAAAGCTCAGAAATAAACCAAACCCTGCCCTTTCCATTCAACAGACAGTGGGGTGCCTCTTGAGGGCTGAGGTGATCCTTTTGATATGGCCGCCCTGCCTTCTGTGTGACAGGGTCCCACTTGTGAGACGGGGTTTTGAACAGATGTCCCCCATCACCTTTAAACAGCCTACCCTCATGGGAAAGAAGGTGAGGGCTGGGCTGGAACTGGTCAGCAGTATATGTATGTCTGTGTATGCACTCAAATGCACCTCTATGTGGAAGCCAGAGATCAATCTTCAGATATTGTCTTGGTTTCTGAGAGAGTATTCTAGAACTCACCAAGCAAGCTAGTCTGGCTGGCCAGCGAGACCCAGAGATCTGCCCATAGCTGCCTGGCCAATGCTGGGATTAAAAGCATGTGCCATCATGCCTTTTTTTTTTTTTTTTTTTTTTTGTCTTTTTTTGAGACAGGGTCTCCCTGTAGCCCCAGGTGGCCTGGAACTTGCTATGTAGACCAGGCTGGCCTTGAACTCACAGATAATCAGCTACTCTCTGCCTCTGAATGCTGGGATTACAGATGTGCACCACCAGGCACTGCTACGTCTTGCTTTTTATTAACCTAGGTCCCAAGGCTTGAACTTGTTTCCTCATGGTTACGAGGCAAGCCCTTTACTGACTGAGCCATGTTCCCAGGCCCTGATCTCTATTTATTTTAACCATACATCTCCTTTGTGAGGGACTCCTCCCTTCATGTGCCACAGGTCTCACATCAGTCCTGTACCAGACTGTGGGCATATTCCGGATCAGTTTCTGCCCCTGGCTGCTCCTGGGGCTCAACGAGAAGCCCCAGACACCTTTCTCCTGATTTCAGGTGCTTACTCTTCACCCTCTAAGAAGGCAGAGTGGGCAGGTGAGATGCCCCCATGGCTAAGATGTGTTGTAAAAGCCTGATGACATAGTTCAGTCCTCAGAACCTACAGTGGGAGAAAACTGATTCCCAGAAGCTGTCCTTCCACACGCACACACACACACATGTGCGCATGCACACACACGCAAAGCACACACACACACGCACATGAGAAGCTGTCCTTCCACATGCACACACACGCAAAACACACACACACAAGAAGCTGTCCTTCCACATGCACACACACACACGAGAAGCTGTCCTTACACACATACACGTGAGCACGCTCGCACACGCAAAACACACGCACACACAAAACAACAACACTTAAAATTTTTTTTCCCCCACTGCCCCAACACTTAAACTTGTCGAAGACAGTGTCCTCACAGCGTGTGCTGGGTGCCGTGACCCAGCACACGCCTCAGTGGGATGCAGGCCCAGGGCTCTGACATGGGTGTCTGTGGCTCCATCGTAGGTGGCAAACATCCTACTGAATGGTGTGAAATATGAGAGTGAGCTGACGGGCTCCAGCGAACAGTTGGAGCAGCCCCTGTCCTTGCGGCACCTCTGCTCCACCATCTACAACATGCCCAAGGCACTTCGAAACCTCTGCGTCAACCACTTCCTGGGTGAGTTTGCGTGACTCCCTGGTCTGTGTCTGGGTGCATCCAGGTGTTCCCCGTGCTGGGCTCACCCCAGAGTCCTGCTTCTCAGGGCTTCTTACGTTCCTCAGTCTCCCAAGGTTGGAATGTGGGTCTAGCAGCCATCCTGGGTGCTCTCCTTCAGGTGCCCCGGTCAAGCCTGGTGTCACAGTTGAGAAAGACCCAACTTCCCCAGCCTGCCAGTCTCATGGAGCCAAATCCTCATTCCTCCCTAAAGGCTCTCAGACAACTCAGAGTTAAGTGATGAACCCCACTCTCCCACCATGCACCCTCTGCCCTCTACCACATGAGAATGCAAGCCAACCTCCCTTCTACCTATGCACCTGCTGATGCCCTGAAGCCCCCAGGGCCTGGCACTCCAGTAGCTCCTGGCAAGTCCCACCCGCACTTCATTCATTCACTGTCTCTTTGGTGTCTAGTTGCTGAACATGAGGATGGCTGAGAATTTGCAGGAAGCTAGGCCTGCTACGCAGAGGGACAGAGTCAGCAGCACAGACAAAACTCTTAAAAATGGTCTTTTCAAGAGCAGACAGTACTCTTACCCAAGTAGCCATCTGCCCAGTCCCTTATTTTGTTTTTTTGAGACAGGGTCTCACTATGTACCCCTGGGTGGCCTGGAACTTGCTATAATAGACCAGACTGCCCTCAAATTCACAGAGATCTGCCTGCCTCTGCCTCCCAAGTACCGGGATTAAAGGCATGCACCACCGCACCTGGTTCTTTTTCTTTTTTGAGACAGAGTCTCATGTTGCTCAGGCTGGCCCTGGACTCACTATGTAGACCAGGCTGGCCTCCAACTTGCTAGGTAGCTTGAAAGGTTTTAGATAAGGATTCAACAAGGACATGGAGACAGATTATCATATATGTGTGTGTATGACATCTATATGACATATATATATATGTATAAATAATCGTATATTAGACAAGATATTAATACCAGAAACAGACAGCAGCATGGGAAGATGGAGATAGATGACGCCTCTGATAGTCAATCAGGCAGGTCCACATGGCATAGTAACTTTTCAGCAGAAGGGGGTTAGAAAGGCTATTGAAAAGTTTCCCTCTTTGGGGGCTGGAGAGATGGCCTAGCGGTTGGGAGTGCCAACTGCTCTTGCAGAGGACCAGGGTTCGATCCCCAGCACCCACATGGCGGCTAAGAGCCGTCTTTGACTTTGGTTCCAGGGGGGTCTGATGCCCTCTTCTGACCTCTGCGGCATTGCATGACATGGGTGCACAAACCTACATGCAGACAGTACACTCATACACAAATATAACAAAAATAACAAAACAAAATAACAAAAATAAATAAAATTTAAAAAAAAAGAAAAGTTTCCCTCTTTGATCCCCAGTAGGCTGTTGCTAGGGGCAACCAGTGAATGCTCACTTAAAGAGTGTTAGGTAATTGATAAACATCTTTTCTGCTCAGTCATTACTGGGGTTGGGGAAGGGAGTTGTCTGTGGGGCAGGGAAGACAAGATGTAGAGAAATAAGTTACTCTAGTTCTAGAAACCAAATTACTGTAGTTATGGAAATTATAAGTTCAACCAAAGCTTTACAGAGTGGCTGTCAGGAAGGACTGCAGGTCACGGCTCCGTCTTCCTGTAGGGTGGCTTTCATTTGAGGGTTTGCTGCTCTTCTACACCGACTTCATGGGCGAGGTGGTGTTCCAGGGTGACCCGAAGGCCCCTCACACGTCGGAAGCCTATCAGAGGTACAACAGTGGCGTGACCGTGGGCTGCTGGGGCATGTGCATCTATGCCTTCAGTGCCGCCTTCTACTCAGGTACGCGTGTCTGCTGCCCACGCTGTTTCTTCAGGGCACCCATGGGCCTTGGGTGGCCACCAGAGGATGTTGGTGAGAAACGAGGTCATGCCTCTACACCTGCAGGAGCCGAGTCTCCATTGACACCACTGCCTTTTGTTCAAAGCCTCAGGCACTGCCAGGCCTGCTGGTGGCACTGACCTGGCCACTGTCCCGGAGTGGACACCCGGGGTGTAGAGGCCAACCCTGTGGGTTGCAGGTCTCCAAAAGAGGGAGCACCCCCAAAGGTGCATGTCTAGATTGTCTAAGCCATGGGTTCACAAAGGAGGAGGGCAAGGCAAGGCCTAGCTAGGGACAAGCCACGGGCCCACATGCAGCCATGCATGCTGCTGCTAAACCCCACCCTTCCCGTGAGAACAGCAGGATCAGAGGGAGGCCACGGAGGGGCAGGAGAGCAGGTGTGGGGCCTGCAGGACGGTCAGCTGGGCCCTGTAGGACTTGGCTGGAACAGCGCCCTCATGGGTCCAAAGCAGTCACAGACAGGACAGAAGGGGCTCACCATGGCCCCGAGCCATGACTTTGCATTTGTACTCTGAGATACATGGTTTATACTCTCTATGTGTCACCCGACAAACAAAAGCATTTTATTTGTTTCTAGCCATTTGAAAATACAAATACAAAGCTGTTGGGCTAGTGATATGGCTCAATAGGTAAAGGCACTTGTTGCTAAGCCTGATAACCTGAGTTCAATCCCCAGAACCACATGGTATAAGGAGGAAAATAACTCCCACGATTTGTCCTCTGAACCACACACATCCGCCCTTATACACTAAATAAATGTTTTTAAACTTTTAAAAATATTTATTATTATTTATTTTTGTATGTGTACGAGTGTATGGCCTGCATGTGGATAGGTGCACCTGTGTCCTGCAGTGCCCATGGAGGTCAGAAGAGGGCGTTGGACTCCCTGGAACTTGAGTTATGGGCAGTTGTTAGCCACCATGTGGATACTGAAAAATCAAACCCAGGTCTTCGGGAAGAGCAACCAGTGCTCTTAACTGCTGAGCCATCTCTCCAAGCCCCCTAAAAACTTCTTTAAATATAAAGCCAGGGCCGGAGAGATTGGCTGTTTTTGAAGAAGGCCTGGGTTTGGTCCCTAGCAACCACATGGTGGCTAGGACCTGTCTGTAACTCCAGTTCCAGACAATCTGATGCCCTCTGGCTTCTGCAGGCATTGCATGTACATGGTGCACCTACGTACGTGCAAACAAAACACTCATACACATAAAAAATAGACATAATTAATTAATTTATATGTATAATATGTATAAAGCCACTCTTAGCTCTAGGGTTATACAAAGCCAGGCTGAGTAAGCTGGGGTGTAGGTCAGTAGTAGAGTGCTTAAGTACTACTCATACAGACCTGGGTTCCATCCCTAGTCCACACACACACACACACACACACACACACACACACACACACACACGTGCAGAAATTTAAAAAAATTTTTTAAATTAAACACAGGTCAAAACCAAGCTGCAGTATGCTGACTGCCTTCTCTGACCCTCACCTTAGTGAAGTTTTTGAAGGATTTGTGGGCTGGATGTGTAGCTCAGTGCTGTATGTGCTTTCCATGTTTGAAGCCTTGAGTTCAATCCCCAGAGCTTCCCAGATCTTTGAGTGTTAGTGTCATTCACAAGCCCCCGAGTCAGCACTTGGGCTACTGATGTCCCCTGTGCTCAGTCGTCTTGTTTTATTTGACACCCCCCCCCGTCGCCATGCCATCATTGGGTACGTCATGGCAATCATGAAGATGGCAGTTGGCCGGGGGCAGGTGAGAAGGAGGACACCCCAGATCCTGCCATTCACCCAGTAGTTCCGTCAGGCTGTCCTCCCAAGGAGAGCTTTGTTTCCCTCCCTGCGGCTCCGTCTGGGTGGTACAGGGAAGATGCCTGACCCCCTGTTCAGCCTCCATCCCCCCCGCAGCCATCCTGGAGAAGCTGGAGGACTGTCTGAGCGTCCGCACCCTCTACTTTATCGCCTACCTCGCCTTCGGCCTGGGCACCGGGTTGGCCACGCTCTCCAGGAACCTGTATGTGGTCCTGTCCCTCTGCACCACCTACGGCATCCTGTTCTCCACGCTCTGCACCCTGCCCTACTCGCTGCTCTGCGATTACTACCAGAGTAAGAAGGTGGGTGTGCTTGCTACGTGGCTTCTCAGATGTACCTCACCAGAGAGACGTCTATTGAGAATGGAAATCAGGAGTTGAAGAGAGGGCCTCAGGGGGTTGGTATGTGTGGCTTGGCACAACGGTTATGGAGCCTGAATTGATGTAAACTTGACACCTGTTGGCACAGACCTTCTGCATTGATTCTGCTTTTTTTTTAAAGGAAGTTTTTTTTTTTTTAATTTTTATTTATTTATTTATTTTTATGTGTATGAATGTATTGTCTGCATGCAGGTCTGCGCACCCGTGTCGTGCGATGCCGCGGAGGTCAGAAGACGGTCTCAGATTCCCCTGGAACTGGAGTTCTCCTGGAACCGGAGTCACAGACGGTTCTCAGCCGCCATGTGGGTGCTGGGGATCGAACCCGGGTCCTCTGCAAGAGCGGTCGTCGCTCTTAACCGCTAGGCCATCCCTCCAGCCCCCA
>VZQC01010991.1:1205062-1280701 GCA_009823505.1 Rhizomys pruinosus | reverse complement strand
CCTCCTCCTCCCTCCTCCTCCTCCTCCTCCTCCTCCTCCTCCTCCTCCTCTTCCTCCTTCTTCCCTTATCTTTTAGTTTGAGACAGGGTCTCCTATAGCCACAGCTGGCCTGGAATTCCCCTATGTAGACCAGGCTGGCCTCACAGAGATCCACCTTCCTCTGCCTCCTGAGTGCTGGGGTTAAAGGCATATGGTATATGCCATCATACCTGACTCCATTTTCTTTTTCTTAAAAAAAATTTTTTTTTTTTGGTCTTTTCGAGACAGGGTCTTCCTGTAGTCCCAGCTGTCCTGGAACTTACTCTGTAAACCAGGCTGGCCTTGAACTCACAAAGATCCACCTGCCTTTGCCTCCCAAGTGCTAGGATTAAAGGCGTGCGCCACCACGCCCGGCTTCTTTTTCTTAAAATTTAAAACATTTATGTATGTGTGTGTTTTCCCTGTGGTATTTTTATACAGTGCCCATGGAAGCCAGAAGGTGGTTTCAGATCCCCTGAAAATGGAGTTAGAGTTGTTAGTTGCCATGTGGGTGCTAGGAACCAAACGCTGCCCCTCTCAAAGACTAGCCAGTGCTGTTAGCTGTGGATCCCTCTCTCCAGCCCCTGATTCTTTTTTTTTTTTATTAATTTTATTTATTTCTGCATATGTATGAATGTACTGTCTGCATGCAGGTCTGTGCACCCGTGTCGTGCAATGCCGCGGAGGTCAGAAGAGGGTGTCAGATTCCCCTGGAACTGGAGTCCTCCTGGAACCAGAGTTTCAGACGGTTCTTGGCTGCCATGTGGGTGCTGGGGATTGAACCCGGGTCCTCTGTAAGAGCGGTTGGTGCTCTTAACCGCTAGGCCATCTCTCCAGCTGGTGGTGGTGATGGGGCAGTGTGGATGCCACAGTGACCTGTAGAGATCAGAGCACAGCTTTAGTAGTGTTGGTTTTTCCCTTCCACCTTTGTGTGGATTTTGGAGATTGACCTTAGGTCAGGCTTGCAGCATTAGTTAGGTAGCTACTGCGCTGACATAATTCTCCAAGCAGTTCCTTCCCCCATCCCCACTGAGTCTCACTAGCAAAGACTGGCCTCAAAGTCCTGGTTCTTCTGCCTCTACTTCCTGAGTACTGGAGTTATAGGCATGCACTGCCATACCCAGCTCTCCATACAGTTTGCAAATTTAAAGCATTAACTCAGCTGGGTTGGAATCAGAAGCTCAGTGTCATCCATCCGCTACATAGTGAGTTTGAAGCTAGTTGGGCTACACAAGAACTCATCCCAGAAACTCAACGAAATAAGAGAGGCTTCTAGTATACTCACAAAATTGTGAGGCACTGCCATAGGCCACAGAGAGAACCCAAGGGCTGGGGTGGGTGCTCTCTACCTCCTGCCTCATGTCAAGGATTCTTCAGTTGTTGCCCCCTGGGACATAAGCATTGCTAACCTCTTAGCTAGTCCCAGTGTGCACGCTGGCTGTACAAAAGCAGGCTATGTACCTCCCTTCCTCCCGGGATATCCAGGTTCCCTCATCCCAGCTCCGCAGGTGGCCATGCCATTTTGGACTTATGTGATATTCTTCTGGTCAGTTTGCAGGGTCCAGCGCGGATGGCACACGGCGTGGCATGGGAGTGGACATCTCACTGCTCAGCTGCCAATATTTTCTGGCCCAGATCTTGGTCTCCCTGGTCCTGGGGCCCCTGACCTCAGCTGTGGGCAGTGCCAACGGTGTGATGTACTTCTCCAGTCTCATGTCTTTCCTCGGCTGCCTCTATTCCTCCCTGTGTGTCATCTATGAAATTCCTTCAAGTGACACGGCTGATGAGGAGCACCGGCCCCTTCTGTTGAATGTTTGATGTCCCTGAACCTCAACTTTGGACTTGAGGGTGGTCTGAAGCAGGCTGGTCACTGAGAAACCAAAGGTCTTGGTGGACAGACAGGCTTCCCAGCGGAATGTAAATATGTGGTAAATAATAAACGACAGCAGCAAGGCCTGTGGTTTTCAGCAGTCCTGCCACCCAAGGTGTGAGCTCACGTAGGCTGAGCTGTTTTCCCTGGGAACCGGGGTTGGGCTTCTGGTGGTAGTGGTGGTGTTTTGTGAAAAGGATTTATTGGAAGGGAAGATATTACTCAGTTACCAAGTATGGTTTTCCATCAAGGGCGCTTTTGCCATCTCCCTGTCCCCAGGAAGACATGGGACAGTGTTTGGAGATATTTTTGGTTGTCACAGCTCAGCTAGCTGCCATTTGTTATCCATGGATGTCACAAATGTCCTACAATGCACAGACAACTGCTGACCCCAAAGACTTGTCCAGCCCAAGATGCCAGTGGTGCTGATGGAGAGCGAGCCTGGGAAGGGGACCACATACTCCATCCACTGCATCATAGGTTACACAGGGATTTGGGGGGTGGTCAGGAAGCCTCATATCCATCATCTATCATCCATCCATCTATCATCATCCATCCATCCATCATCCATCATCCATCATCCATCATCCATCCATTTATCATCCATCTATCATCCATCCATCCATCCATCATCCATCCATCTATCATCCATCCATCCATCATCCATCCATCATCCATCATCCATCAATCATTCATCCATCATCCATTCATCATCCATCCATTCATCATCCATCCATCCATCATCCATCCATCATCCATCCATCTATCATCCATCATCCATCTATCATCCATCATCCATCCATCCATTCATCCATCCATCATCCATCCATCCATCATCCATCCATCCATCCATCATCCATCCATCCATCCATCATCCATCCATCATCCATCCATCCATCACCCATCCATCCATCACCCATCCATCCATCATCCATCCATCCATCATCCATCCATCCATCACCCATCATCCATCCATCCATCATCCATCCATCACCCATCATCCATCCATCCATCATCCATCCATCATCCATCATCCATCCATCCATCCATCCATCCATCTCTCTATCAATCATCCATCCACTCATCTCTCCATCCTTCTATCCAGCCATGCTATAGTTTGAATTTTTTTTTTTTTTTTCGAGACAGGGTCTCCCTGTAGCCCCAGCTAGCCTGGAACTCACTCTGTAGACCAGGCTGGCCTTGAACTCACAAAGATCCTCCTGCCTCTGCCTCCCAAGGATTAAAGGCGTGCGCCACCATGCCCGGCTCTATAGTTTGGATCTTAAATGTCTCTCAGAAACCAATGTGTTAAAGGCTAACTCCTAAAACCATGGTGCAAGTGGGAGGTCGTGGAAGCTTTAAGAGGTGTGGCCTAGTGGGAGCAAGTTGGGGCACACTCTTGAAGGAGATATTGTGATCATGGCCCCTTCCTCTGAGTTTGCATCTCGCTACCAGAACACGAGCTACACGCCCACTGAGGGACTGTGCCATCATGGGCCCAAAGCAACAGCAATCCTGGACTAGAACCTAAAATTTTATACACACCCAAATAAATCTTTCCTCTTTTTAAATAGAATCTCTTGGGAACAGCACCCACCTACCCATCTGCCCCCAAAATTCTAATCAGTGTCCTGGGGGTGCTGGCAGGGACAGTTCCTAGGGAAGTGATATAAACAGATGATGGACCCCCACAACTTAGAGCACTAAGGTCCATGTTTGAAGATAGCAATTAGTGCTACAGAGCTGTGAGCAGACAGGTGTCCACTCCAATCTCCGGTGAGATGCCACTGACCAGTGAGCCCTATGAAGAGAGGGAGGGAACAATCTCAGAGCAAGAATTGGCTTGACGTGTTTGAGGGCACACACAAGAAGCCCAGGGAAGTGAGCCCCTCAGGAGTGTGAAGGGGACATGGCTGCTCTGCCTCTTCCTCCTCCCTGAGTCAGGCAGCCCCTCCCCTCCCAGCCATTCATTGCACAGATGAACACAAGAGTGCCTCTGGGTTCTGGGAGTCCATGGAGGCAGGTTTGCAGAAAATGAGAACACACAGCCTGTGCCCTGCCCTGGCCTCCGACCACTGCCCCTGGAGCCTCTGGCCACCTTCCCGTACCCAAGGTCTCAACTTATTCTTTCTCAGATGGCCCTGGGTAACTTCTTCTCTTATCCTGCTGTGACTGACTGGCCTCATGGAAAGGGTTGGGAGAAGGGCACTCTGGTAGTCAATGTGTTGGGCCTGGGGTGGGGTCGTATAACCCATAGTCCTCCTAGTGCCTGCTCCCTGACTATACCAACAGTGGTTGTCCTGAGCCCACTGCCCAGCCCTGAAGAGAGAATGGGTTTCACTGTGAACCTTGTCAGCTTGCTCTGACCAGTTTGGGCCAGTTGTGTAGAAACATCATGGCTTCTGTGATATGCTGTAGCCGCCTATTTAGGCCACGGTCACCCCCCTGTGATAACCTCCCCCCATCTAATCCCCAGGTGCCCAACACTTGTCTTCAGTGCCACTGCCTGCTGTCCTGCTGGACCCCAGGAGGTAGCATCTCAGTGCCGTCCTTCCTGGTTACCTCCTGACTTCACTCTAGCAACGTGTCCAGTTCCCCCATGGGAACCAAACACCCAGGCCCATGCTACCCACTCCACCTGGTACCCAGGAAGGAGACTGGTGTTAACACTTCCCATCCTACCTGGCCCCAGCCCGTCTTCCAAGCCTATGGCCTCCCAGCCTGTCCCAGCCTCTTCAAGGCCACAGACACTGAGCCTGCCTATGGTTAAGCACTGCCCACAGGCAAAGCCCTCCTCTCCTCTGTCCACCAGCCTTCTACTGTCCACTCAGACCTGTCCACATTGCCACTCCAGCCTTGTGGTGCTGCCCCTTCCATCAGCAGAGGCTGCCTTTCCCTTCAAGTTCTTTGTATCCTTTGTGACTTAAAAAGATGTGTGTGAGGGCGGTGCATGGTGGAGCTCACCTTTAATCCCGGCAGGTGGATCTCTGGGAGACAGCCTGATCTACATAGTGAGTTCCAGGCCAGCTGGGGCTATAGTAGGGAGACCCTGTCTCAAAAAGACCAAATAAGTAAAAATAAATAAAAAGTGTTCATGTGTGTGGAGGCCAGGGGCCAGCTTCTAGTATTGTTTCTCAGGGGCTGTCCACCCTACTTTTTGAGACAGTCTATCCCTGGGACCTGGATACACTGGTTTGGCTAAGCTGGCGGGGCAGTGGGCCTCGGTGATCCTCCCTCTGCTCCCTCGGCATTGGGATGAAGCATCTGCACTAGCACACCTGGCTCTTTACACACGTGACGGTGATTCTGAGGTTCTCATGTTTGCGCAGCAAGCACTTTCTCAACTGTGCTTTGAGCCACATGAGGCCGTCCCCAGGGCTTTTCTGAGCCACAGCTCTAGAGGCCTCCTTGGGCCCAGGCTCATTTGTTCCAGGCTTCTCCTGACACAACAGACCCACCCTACTAGATAAGAGCATAGGAGCCAGGCGTGGTGGCCTTTAACCCTAGCACTTGGGAGGCAGAGGCAGGCAGATCTTTGTGAGTTCAAGGCCAGCTGGGGCTACAGGGAGACCCTGTCTCGAAAAGACCAAAAAAAAAAGAAAAAAAAAAAAAAAAAAGAGCAGAGGTTCCAAGAGAACGTGTGCACGACGTGCGTTGCCTCTGGACTGGTTCTGCCCAGCACTGCGATGATCTAGAGATGACAGGTGTAAGGGAGGCTCCAAGTTCCCAGAGAATGTGTGCATGACGGCTGTCCTCTGGACTGGTTCTGCCCAGCACTGCGTGAATCTACAGGAGATGACAGGTGTAGGGAGGCTCCAGTTCCCAGAGAACGTGTGCACGACGGCTGTCCTCTGGACTGGTTCTGCCCAGCACTGCGTGAATCTACAGGAGATGACAGGTGTAGGGAGGCTCCAGTTCCCAGAGAATGTGTGCATGACGGCTGTCCTCTGGACTGGTTCTGCCCAGCACTGCGTGAATCTACAGGAGATGACAGGTGTAGGGAGGCTCCAGTTCCCAGAGAACGTGTGCACGACGGCTGTCCTCTGGACTGGTTCTGCCCAGCACTGCGTGAATCTACAGGAGATGACAGGTGTAGGGAGGCTCCAGTTCCCAGAGAACGTGTGCACGACGGCTGTCCTGTTGGAACTTTCCATGTAAGCACAGACACATTGCTTTCTTGGTTAGAAATGGCCATGAGTCTTTTCTCCTGAGAACTTGCCCGTGTCTGTGGTGTGCAGGAGCCAAGTGAATCCAGGGCCAGAAAGCCACTGGCACCTTCCGCTGCTCCCGGCAGGTGGCAGCAGGACAGAGCGCGGCAGCAGAGCCCCACCAGCTCCGCCCGACACCCAGAGCACAGCTTTTACTTAAGCCAATGTGAAGTCCTGACTGTGGGCCACACTGTGGTGTCCAACTCACTCCATCCTCCTAACTACAGGGAGAAGGAAGCATCACCTCCATTTTAGAGACCAGTACCTGGTCCCTGTCCCATGGTCACATGGTCACACCTGGCTAGTGTCTGAGGGTACCTCAAGGGCAATGAGCCCCTCTCCTCTGTGAGCTGATCCTCCATGTGGAGTCGGCTTCCTAGTCCCCCAGTGCTCTCTAGGGGTTCACTCAAAGGAGCTCTTCACGAAAGGAGATAGAAAGAGAAGGCTTTTCCTCCATTCAGTATCCTTAAGCTTGGCCCCACTGAACACCTCAAAGCCAAAACTAAAGGCACTCCTTTAAAACTGGAGAGGGGCCTCCTTCCCGGGTGCTCCTCAGAAACGCACCATCCCAAGTCCCCATGAGCCCTGCAATCTGCACAGAGGATGGACCAAGGCCTTGGCATCCAGCAGCTTTCTGTTCCATCTGCCTTGGCCACCAAGGATCGGTCAGCCGGGACCCTGGCACTCATCACCTAGAGGACTCAAGGGGGGGGGCAGGTTTCCTCAAATGTGCCAGAACCTATACTCTGCCCATGGGCAGGCAGAGGGTCCAGGTTGTTTCTGATTCAGAGCACCCACGCCATGCTCCAAGTATTCTTTCCCCTGCGTGGACAGATGAAAGTGCTGGAGGACAGTGGTCCTCAAACTGGGGCATCTTCTGGGCATGCAGGGGTCTTGGGATAGCAGCTGCTCAGGGAGACTTTCTGGGGGTGGGTTCCCAGAACCATAATTCCTAGAAACCACTCACAGCTGAGCACCAGGTTCAGTTTCCGGCATCACGGACTCTGGTGGCACAGAGCTTGGGAGTCAGGCGGCTACAGAGAGGGAGGGAACGGGACAGGAAAGGCAGGAGATACCACGGCCTTAACCAGCCCCATGGGCCTTGCTCAACTGAACAGGTCTTGTAAGAAGCTTCTGGCAGGCTAGGAGGAGGGCTCAGTGGGGCAAAGTGCTTGCCCTGCAGGTGTGAGGCCAGGTCAGATCTACAGTTAGCTAGCTAGAGAGCTGGTTCAGTGAAGACCCTGCTTCAGTACCTAAGGTGGAAAGAGTGACTGAGACAAGTGTGGTGGTGCACACCTTTAAGCCCAGCTCTCGGAAGGAAGAGTGCAGGAGGATCTCTGTGAGTTCAAGGCCAGCTTGGTCTACATAGTGAGTTCCAGGCTAGCTGGGGCTAGCTAAAGGGAGAACCTGTCTCAAAAAGACTAAAAAGAATCATTTAAGACACCCAATGTCAACCTTGAGCCTCTCACGAACCCCCCTCCACCACATACACACACACACACACTCAAAAAAGCTCATTTTTTTCACATTCACCAGATGACAAGCTGCAGGACAGAGATGCACTGAGCTCCTAAGAACAGTGCCCACCAGGGCTGGAGGCATGGGGTCAGGCGAGGCTCGGCAGGACGGCCAGAGAACGGTGGGCCAGAAAGCCAGCAGCAGGCATTCGTGGGACTGTCACGCTGTCTGGACTAGGGCAAAGTCGATTTGGTCATTCATGCCTATAAGCAAATCAGCTAGGTAGCAAGGGG
The DNA here is from genome assembly GCA_009823505.1 of Rhizomys pruinosus. NCBI lineage: Eukaryota > Metazoa > Chordata > Mammalia > Rodentia > Spalacidae > Rhizomys > Rhizomys pruinosus. Next base: position 1,272,854 of record VZQC01010991.1, on the reverse strand, counting down.
CTTTGCTGCAAGTGCCCACCCACCATGCATACGGGGCGTCCACGTGGCCACTGCTGCTCCGTGGCCGGCCTCCGTAGCTGTAAAAGCTGGAGCTAGTAACTTCCAGTGACATACGTAGACCTTGGCCTACTAACAAGGGGAACCGGGGTGTTGGGTTTGGGAAGGTGCGGGGGTGGCATGGAACTGTTCCTGCAGGGCAAATCCCTGATTTACAGAAAAGGAAACAGTTACCATTCATGGGAAAGAGCTGCCAGGACTCCTGAACAGCAGTGAACCCATTAAGGACTCTGGGAATGGACACCTCAGATACAGAGAGCTCTGAGGGCCACGGACATGATGCAGGAGCCCGGAGAGGACATGGGTCCCACAAGGAGGCTGCAACTGCAGTTCAGCCTGAATTGCTCCCAGGCCACACCACAGGCTCCATCCACGATCTACACTGCAGCTTCTATGGCCCACCTCAGGATCATAGCCAGGCTGCCATACTGTGCAGCCTGAACTCATCCAACTGTACAGCCAGCAGCACAGTCTGCTTCCCTGGGACAGGAAAAAAAGCCAGTGTCCATGTCCCCACAGAGGTCCGATGCAGGGCAGGTGCTTCCTGCGGTCTGGGGGCCAGCTGGCTCACCCCCAGGTCTAGGTAACAAGATCTAAGCTCTGGATTCAGGAACACCCCTGGACCTTCCCAGGTTGACCAGAAGGCTGAGGGTGGTACTGAAGCCTGCTTGTGCACTAAGTCCAGGGGGATGAGTACTTGTGCTTTTGTGGAAGGGGCCGGTGCCCTGCCTCACCCCTCACCAGCGGGTCAGGATGCTTGCAACTCCACCTGAGGGGACACTGCTGATGACGCAACCTCGGTAGCAGGGATGTCTATGAGCAAGGCCCAGCTTTATTCGTAAGTTGTGCTTCGAGGCATCATTTTCTTAACCCAGGTGCCACGGAACCAGAAATGGGCTGAGGACATATTTCCAGAACAAAAGCACAGGGGACCACATGGGGGCCAGTTACTTGGGTAACCCTGGCAGAGCTGACGTGGCAACAGCAGCCTATGGCTCATCCACGCAGTTTTGGTCCTCTGCATTAGATGCATGGTACTGGAGACAAAGCCTGGCCAGTGTCAGACCCCTGCTTACTGATAACTCACTTGTAGACGTTTATGGAGAACCACACAGAACCTATAAGAACTGAGTCAGAGAGCACTTGCATCTGATGGGATGGGAACCTCTGAACTCTTCTGGTTGAGAAAAGCACCTTAACCTGAGCTAGTTACCCACTGTGAACTCCAGCCTCCACTACCATTCCCAGGGTCTAGCAACAGCCACTCCGTCCTACCATGGGACTGATATTCCTAGCTTCACCAAGTCACAAGTGGCATTTTCTTCTTCCTGTGTCTAGGTGGCTTAATGTCCTCATGTTCATGAAGGTTGCTCCAAATGACAGAGCTCCATTCTTTATGTGTAGTTTTTACTACATATATAGGTAAATGTATATATGTGTACATCCCCTTGTTATAAAACCCAACCATCCACCAATGAACAACAGAGTCCACACTGGCTATCACTGCAGTGGAGACAGGAGTGCTTGTGCCTCTGCTTTCTTTCCTTTGCAGATATATCCAGTAGCGAAGCGGCCGTACCACACATGGTTCCACCTTAGTGTGCCGAGGACCCACCAGTTTCCCCAGTGCCCGGGCCATCACTATTCCCAGAAAACATATGGCAGTTCTCTCAAGGACGTTCTCTGCTGAATGACCAGTTTACTGACGCTCGGGCTTTACCATATAGCCACCTTGACCTGTGTTCACAGACAGCAGATGGCATTTGGATTCCAGCAAGTGACTGTGCTCTATGCCCCCAGCTACCACAATCCTATCAGGTACACAGCCACAGGGCATCGCTGCCTGGCTGCCTTGCAGAGCCCTCCGTGTACTGGTCACCCAAGCTGTTGAGTAGGCCAGCTGCTTCTGGAGGATACCTGATGTACATGCCACTCAGGCCCATGTGGCAGAGCTTTTTCGCCCCTTATGTGGGCAGCACAGACTCCTATTGCCCCCAGACGTTCCTCCCCAGCAGGCGGCTTAGCAAAAGTATACTGTCTGGGCCGGTCATACCATACCTCTCAAGGGTCTAGAAAAATCACAGCTTCATCCCAGAAAGAAATCTTTAGGGACGGTACTGAAGCTTCAGTAAATGTTCCTGGCAGTCAGGAACCTGCTTCCCTGCTGGCCACACTCGCTCTCACAGGACACTCAGTGCACCTCCTCAGGGAGACCCCACAGGGCCTAGACCCTCAACCTGGTGGACTGCCAGGGGCAGGAGGCTGCTGTGCTGGCAGGTGGCCATGCCTCCCTCGTCAGGAACCTGCTCTTCACACCCCCTGGTTGTGGTGCGAGTGGCAGTGGAGGGGCAGTGTTGCCCCCCACCCCCAAGAGCAAAGGACTTGAGAAGGCAGCAGCCCTTCCTCCTAGACAGCCTAACGCCATGCTTCTGGAAGCTGCTTTAGGAGGTAAGCCGGGCCTGGCAGCAGCAAACAGCTGACTGCCCACACCCCCTTGCCAGTACCCCTACCCACGCTCCAAGAACGAGACAGCGCGCTGGCCAACACCCAGGGTTGTAGTGTAGCTTGGTTTTATTTATGTCCACAAATATTTCGAAAAAATTACAAAATACTCAAATGGAGAGAACACAGAAGTCACGATTTCTGGGTGTCTACTCTGTTCACACTGTGTTATCTCACGGCAAACTACTCCTATATACACTTAGCTCCGAGATCTATAGAAACGCAGCAATCAGAATGTCTGCTCCGCTCTGCTGCAGTGAGACGGGAACTTCAACCTTGACAACACTCAACAGATACGTACAGAGAACACAAAGCAAATCCAAACCTCAAACAGAAGGAAGGAAAATGCAAAGGGAAACCAAGCAGTCCAGCTTCAAAGACATGGAGAGGTCTGGGGCCTCCTGAACAAACCACGGCTGCGGGGGGGGGGGGGGGGGGGGGGGCTGGAAATGAAGACCTCAGTGCTTCACCTGGGACAGGGGACGGGACTCAAAATGACAAGGAGACACCTCCAGAGGGCTCAAAATGAAGACCCCAGTGCCTCACCTGGGACAGGGGACAGGACTCAAAACTGACAAGGAGACACTTCCGGACAGATTAAGTACAGACTTCAAAGTACTTCACTCTTTCTCTTTGGAAATGGGTAATAGAGAGGAGATAAAGATTTAACTGATGGCAGATTCAGTTAAGGGAGGGGGGAGGAGGTGATGGTAGACAGAAGGAGCCCTCAAAGAGGCCTCCCTCAGTGGCCAGGGGGGCTGGAGGGCAGACCACCTGGAGGGTACAACACCATGCCCCAAAACAAAACAAATGCCTCTGTGCCAAGGCAGCCAGAAGTTTAGTGAGAAAGGGTTAATTTGAACTTGCCTCCTGTGACAAACCAAAGTTAAGGCAGAAATGGAATGAAAGAAAAAGAAACTTAAAAACAAAACAAAGAAACCCTACAAACATCTTCAATAGACAAATCGATCTAGCTGCCCCAATCGACGCAACCCTGCATGGTTTAGGAAGCACAAGGCCCCAATGCAGCTCTAAGCCAGAGCCCGGAGTGGTGTGAACACCAGGTCAGCTATGAGCCACTTCTCCCCGATGGGCCTGTACACACCTCATCTACAGACTGAGTGACCACCACATCCAGAGTCCAAGCGAGGAAGATGGGAAGAGGTTCTGTCCTGCAGACATCCCACCCCGGCTCTGGAGGCAATGCACCCCATCAGCAGTGGTGGTGGTGGTGGTGGGGCAGCACCAGCTCTGCCCAAGCACTGCCCTGCTCCCAAAGAACATGGCCCGCTGACGAGGAGAACCTGCTTTCAGCTAGGACTCTAATGGTTTCCTAGGAGGTCATGGGTCATGAGGCACAGGTCTATTTTGGAAAATAAACCACAAGCCAGACCTACAATCATGTTAAGCAGTCTGTGGCAAGGACAGCTTGGCATGGTGACATGCACACGGGAAGGTTTCTAATATTCCTTTGGCAAGCATATGTCCTGGGTGTTTAATGTGCTGAGTTATTTGTAATGAATCATTTTACTGAATTTTCTACAATGTTTATGAAAATTCCATAGTATTAAAGGCAATTTATCCAGAACAATCAAATGTGTACACACAAAACTCAGGAAATCTATGACCAGACACACATAAACATGCGCTCTCTAGACCAGAGACAGGACAATGGTGACTCTAGGGAACAGAAAGCCAACATTGAATTCCTATGAATAAGGAAGGAGGCTCACTCAAAATGTGTCTGCCACCGCACATGCAAGGGACAGACAGGAGTGGAATCAAAGCAGCAAAATAAAGAGCTTGTAACACTGTCCCTGCCAACCCTGGATGCTCGCTCACCACTGTGACCAAACCTAGTCCAAGCGCCTGCCCGCCTGCAACCAGTAACGCCCATCTGCTCCCTTTAATTAAAGGGATAATTATATATAACTTTTTATTAAAAAATCAACTCTGTATTCTGTCAATAGCTGGTAGGAATTCACAATTAGTGACATGGCTGGAAAAAATAGATCAGAATAGTCGTTTGTGGAAGGGAAAAAAGACTTCTAAAATTATTTATTTACAGATGTAAAAAGCCATGCTGCAGAACTTTCTCAAATTATGAAGATTTCCTACAATGTATTAAAATAAAAGATTTTTTAAAAATTATAGCTCTTGGATTCCAAACTCATACGCCGCCTCTCTGCAAACCTTGTGGGTTCTGGATCCCACGTGACTCAGTGTCTGCACGCACAGTGAAGGGTGTGAACGGATTCTAGCACCTACTGAGAAATCAAGGAAAAGAGACTAAAGCCCAACCCCAAGACTGCAGGGGAGCTTTTGTGGGTTCAGTCCAGCCCAGGATGCACTGAGTTTCTGGGGGACTGTCATGCAGGGAGACCCAACCAGTCTCAGGACATCCTCTCGACAAACAAACACTATTATGCAGATGCATTTTTAGTTGTGGGGTTCTTTAAATATGTGGAAGAATCTTTAGACGATATTCCGTTTGCTTTGTGGCTCCTATTGTATGTAAAGTTGTGTTCTGACCCAGAGAACTGGGGCTTCCACAGCCAGCGGTAACAAATAAATAACTTATAACTGCTTGTCACCTTCTTTCTTCAGTCGACTGGAAAGGAGAAAAAAGAAAAAAATAAAACAAGAGAATGGGCATCAGGCAGGGCCAGGGACAGGGAGGCAGCACCCACAGGCTACAGGCAGATGGCTAGAGAATTCATTGCTTATGGACCCCACGCCCACCCCAGTGGCCTCTCATACAGCCAAATCCCGCCCGTGTCTGTCTGACTGATCACGGTGGTTTGGTGAGGGTCCCTGTCAGGGCTAAACAGAGCAAAGGGGTGGGGGTGGGGGGCTGGTGGTGAACACGATGGGACAGGAGGATGGTGGAACGCTGAGGCTTGGATGCAGCTCGCCCCTCCCACCTCACCTGTAGTAGTCTTCCTGACTGGGTAGGTGGCCACCGTGCATGTGGGGATGTCCGTGCAGCCACTGTTGCTCCATGGCCAGTCTCTGCAGCTCGGCCGACTGGGCATGCATGGCCTGAAGCTGGTGTGCTGCCGACATGGGGGGTGGGATGGCCCCAGGCAGGTCTCGGGGATATGGGGTGCCTGCCAAGCACAAAACAGGCTCTGCTACAAAAACAAGTCAAGGGAGTAACCAGGACCAAGGCAGGCATAACGATGACCAGCAAGGAGGGCAGGAAATAGCCTGCCTGCACACCACACCTCTAGCTGAGGAGTTGACTTGGCCCTTCACAGGATCCCCAGGGAGCGCTTTACCAGAGCTGAGGAGACGCTGTCAGCAGACCCTAGGGAGGAGCCCCCGCCAGTGCTCTCCACCCCGCTCCTTTCACTGCACCTCTTGCTCAGACCTTGCTTGCTCCCTTCTCCCCACAGTTCAACCCTCTGAAAGCATGGGTCAGTCCTAGCTCCCGATAGGCCATTTTGCTGTGCATTTATGGCTCCCCCACTTCAAACCCTCCCAGTGCTTGCATCTGTCTGTCTGTCTGTCTGTCTGTCTGTCTGCCTGGTCCCCACATGTGTTCAGTTGGTCAATGAATGACAACAGACTGCTGATCCAACTCCCATCCAACTTCTACTTGGAAGCCCCACCCTCCTCCAGGGAATCCTTACCAAAAACTGGGTGGCGCAGCATCTCGTGCTCGTGGGGAGGCTGTCCAAGCAGGGGGTTGGGGAGAGTTCCAGGAGGGTAAGGGAAGCGAGCCAGGTGAGGACCAGCGGTCAGAGGGTCAACCAGGGGGTGAACTGGGCCTGCTGAACCTAAAAGAAAGAACAGAGGCCCAGATGCAGCTGCTGTGCGGCTCCGACACTCTCCTTCCTTCCTTGCTACATGACCCATGACTTCCCTCTCACCCTAGAGCCTGGCTCTTGGTCATGAGGGTGAGAAGCACCCAGCGTGCAAATAATCCTGACTCCCCTTGAGGAATGCATTCTTAGGGCAGAAAGCACCGAGGAGCCTACACTGGATACCCACTTCCTCCTGCCATTTCGATGCCCCTGAGCCAAGGCCTGCCCTGTGTCTCTTCTGTCCAAGGACCCAGTCTCAACTCAGCACTGCCTTCTCTCCACTGCTCCCAGCAAATGCTTCTCTCCCTATGTCTGTGCGACAGCCCCACAGTCCTATCCCCTCGTGTATCCCGTGATGCCTTCCTGTCCGGCCTGGATCACTGGTGAGCCAGCACTGACACACCTCGCCTTCTCCGGCTGCTGATGTTGGCTCACTCTCTCACCTCTCTGGAGGCCTCTCTCAGTAGTCCCCCCACTGCAATGCTAACCCCTCTCCTACGCACCCATCTCTATGTTGGCTCACTCTCTCACCTCTCTGGAGGCCTCTCTCAGTAGTCCCCCCACTGCAATGCTAACCCCTCTCCTACGCACCCATCTCTATGTTGGCTCACTCTCTCACCTCTTTGGAGGCCTCTCTCAGTAGTCCCCCCACTGCAATGCTAACCCCTCTCCTACCCGCCCATCTCTGACTGTGAACTACCTGCAAAGCTGCCTTCTTGGAAGCATAGGCAGCTTCCTTTATATCCAACCTCACGTTTGAGGGAGTAATACTCACTGTGCCTGCTTTGCCCCAGACCTGCCTTCCCCCAGCTGCCCAGGGAGCTGACCTTCAGAGCCACACAAGCTGGCCATCAGCTCCAAGCACTCAAAGCTGATAGAAGCTCTCCCTCCCGTTCTGTCACCCATTACCTCATGCGGGATCTTTTAAGTTCTCACTACGAGATACCTCTGCCCGGCCTTGCCTCTGTATTGGGCACGTACCTTGGTGAAGGGGGTCCTGCTGGTGCAGGTGGAGGTGAGAGTGGATATGTGAATGCTGGTGATGGTGTGGAGTCACATTAAACATCTGCAATCTCGCTAGAGGGTCGCTGGTCAGTGACGCCATGCGCTCAGCGTGGATGCGCTCGGCTGCCAGTCTGTCTGGGTAGCTCATCTCAGGCCGCAGCTGGGGGCCTGCGAGGGCCAGTCTCTCCCGCTCCAGGGGGTTCAGCCCCGGGTGGAAGGAGGCAAATGGGTGAGGGCCGGCTGTAGGGGGGATGGTGAGGGCGCTGTGCCGGGCGAAATGCTCCATGGGGTTGGTGGCTGGGTGCAGGGGGTCCAGCTCTGGGGGCTTCACCTCAAAGCCTGGCTTCATCCTCTCCCGTAATTCTCGCTCTCGGATCTCCCGTTCCCGGATCTCACGCTCTCGGAGCTCCCGCTCACGGATGGTAGGGTCCACGTTGTAGAGGCCAGGCATGTGATAGGCCAGCAGCGGGTCGGTGGGATTGAGGGGCATGTAGAAGGGATGGTTGCGGTTGGTGGGTGACATGACATGAGGCCGAGCATACTCGCTCAGTGTCCGGAGGGCAGGCGTGTCGGGCCCAATGTACGGGGGCACAGCAGCAATTGTAGTTGGTGGTGGCTCGAAGGAGGGCCGCATATGGCCAGGACCACTGAGCTGAGGGTCACTAAGGCGGCCTTCGTGAGCTGAACTAGATGCTTTCTGCTGAAGAAAAGATGATGTGTTGGTGAACATCTCTAGTGTTCCCAACAGAGGACCTGGCCTGTTCCAGACCTACAGTATCAGGCCACCTTGTTCTTCCATCTGAACCCCAGAAGGTGGACCTCAGCCATGGGTGGGTCCTGGGTCCAGCCTGGAACCCTGTTAAGTCACTCGTTTGTGCCTACCTGCAACACTTGGGCCTATGAGCAAGACGGGTGGATGTACAGGTGTGCACAAGGAGCCCAAGGGACAGGGCGCCTATGGCAAGGTGCTGCATGCCACTTTTGGATACGGCTGTCCTTACTCCTCCTGACTAGGGGGCACTGGGAGCCCATGAGAGGCTTCAGCACAGGACCCTCACCCGATGCTTTGCTCTATCCCAGGTTACCCTCTTCTGCCTGACCCTGGGATAGTCTATAGGCTGCAAGGAAAAGGCAGACCCATCAATCGAATGAGGCCTATGACTGGCAGGCAATAGATTATACCCTTCAGAAAAGCCTGGGAATGGGTACCTATGATACCCAGAGAAATGTACCAGCAGCTGGTACAGACCTGAGGATGCAGCCTGGCTGGGGACACTGCCCTCCCTGCCATCAGGTCCCTCCAGGACTCACAGCAGCTCGCTCTGCCTCGCGTTCCCGCTCCCGCTCCCGCTCTCGCTCTTTCTCCTTCTCTTTCTCCCGCTCCCGCTCCTCTCGGGCTTTCTGTTCCGCTTCCCGCTTGGCCTTCTCAATGGCCTCCTCCCTCTTCTTGGCTAGTTTGGATCCAGCCAGAGGCATGAAGTACAGGTCAGTCCGTGCACATGAGTTGTAACCTCGGTCCAGGTGCTTGGAGAACCTAGAGAGACAGCCGCTCTTGGGGTCCTGCCGAGGCCTCACCCTTCCTCACCTCCACCAGCTTCCACCCGCACCCAGCTGGGCGCACATCTACAAAGCAGTACCTGGCAGACTGGCTAGCATGGCTGGGGGTGTCCACTATGGTGGGCTCAGGGGATGGGCTCCTGGGGGGTGGAGGGGGGCTCTCTGGCTCCTCAGCATCATCCAGAGCCTCCTCTTTGATCTGCACGGTAGGGAGTGGGCAGGACGGTGCCCCTGGGACACTGCTTCCAGAAGAAACAGCAGCAGAGCAGGGTGGCTGGGAGGAGGTGCTGGACCCCGCTGGGGGGGTGGAGGTGGAGGGGCAGGGGGGTGGGGTGATGGGAGGAGGGCCTCCAGGCACAAAAGGATGCTGGGGGAATGGGGACTGTGGGGGCACCTGGTGGAGGCTGGCGGGAGGGTGAGAGGCAGGAGGAGGGGGCAGACTCTGGGTCAGCCCAGGGGGCTGAGCTGGAGAGGTTGGCAAGGGCTGGCTCTGTGGCATGAGCTGAAGGGGTGGAGGGTGGGCTGAAGGAGGGTGGTGTGTGGAGAGGGAGCTGAGGGGCTTCAGGGCTGGAGGGGGGGGCAGGTTGGCATTCATGGAGAAGGGTGAGGGTCCCGACAGGTGAGGTGGGTGCTTGTGGGCCTGCGGTGCTGGAAGCTGGGGGATTGGTGTGGTGGGTGGAGGTTTGATGTGAGGCATGGCCAGGGGTGCAGGAGGCAAGGGCTGTTCCCTAGGGGGCTGTTGGGGTTGCAGTGCTGACTGAGAGGCTGGAAGCTGCAGGGCAGTATGAGGGTGTGCTGCTGGGGAGGTCCCCAGAGAGGCCTGGCCTTGGGAGGCCTGCGGAGGAAGGCCAAAGGGCTGTGGGGGACCTGGGTGCTGCAGCAGGGGTCCAGACTGCAGGCTGTGAGGGCCGGGTGGACCTTGACCATGCAGGGAGGACTGGGTGTGAGGGGGTGCAGAGTTCTGGCTAGCTGGTGCAGTCAGAGGCTGTAGAGGAGGATGAGGGGAAGGGAGCCGAGGTGGATGCAGGTTGGGTGCCTGCTGGATGTGAGTGTGGGCTGCAGGTGCTGCAGCTTGTGGCTGGTTAGGGGTCTGTGAGGCTGCAGGGGAGCTCTGTGTAGGGACTGCAGTGGTGGAGGGTGTGGGTCCTGGGGTAGGAAGCTGAGGTGCTCCTGGAGGGGCTGTGGATGGAGCCGAGGCAGCTCCGCTTGGAGCTTGCAAGGCAGGGGGCTGGGCTTGCAGCATCTGCTGCTGGGCTGATGAGTCCGAGTCGCTCTCATTGTCCTGAGGGCTGGGGATACTGGGGGACGTGCTGCGATTGTCCTGGTCGATGTCTTTCGGGTCACTGCTGCCCTCATCGTTGACACTGCGACTGTCCGAACTCTCCCCCTCACCTTCAGATGGCGAATTGGGGCGGCTGATCTCCTAGAGCCAGAGAAGCAAGGGATGGAAACCCTAGGAAGCAGAGCCCCACCCTACACTGCTGGTTCGGGAGCACAGACACAGCCAAGGTCTGGGCAGAGGCGGCAGCGAGCTTAGCTCCTCCAGGCCCTGGCACTGAGGCCCACTTCAGCTCCTGACCCACACTATCCAAGCTCCTTTCCTGGAAGTTAGGGTATCGCCGTCCCCCAGGAGAACATGGGCTGGGGCTTCAGGCTCACTGGCGACCTCACCTGGGTCTTGGTCTTTTTGGAGCTGGTCCTATCAGTCTCCTCTGTGTCCGAAGCCACCTTTTCCCTCTGGCGCTTGGTGCTCTTCAGAGGGGATGCAGCCTCTTCCTTCACTTTCTGCAGTGGAAGGCAAAGGAAACAAGTTCTGAACTTCATCTCCAGAAGCAAGAAGTCCTTCCAATCACTTCATCTTTTGCCTTTCAGGCCTTGGTAAATCCTTTCTCAAGGCCCCTGTCCACGGCCCTGGGGGAAATGCCCCAGCCAGGGCAAAGCCAGTGCCTAGGAGGCTCCACGAATGCAGTGCAGCCATGTTTGAGGAACAGCACAGCTTGACGCTCCTGCTCCCCCCCAGACCTCCCTCCTCCCTCCTCTCGCCCTGGCCTTTACCTTGGCTGACTTCTTCACTGTCTCTGCTTTACTGTCATTGCTGGAAGTGCTGGCGGCACTAGGAGAGTTCCGGCCACTGGAGCGGATGTCTTCATTGATGGGCGAGGCACGACCATCAGGGCTGGTGGGCTGCTTCTTGCGACCACTGCGTAGTGTAGACATCTGCCCCTCCAAAACCAAAGGAAGATGAGGAAGGACACCCAAGTCCCATGGACACCCATCTGAGCACAGGAAGAGCAGGACAGACACCCAAGTCCCATGGACACCCATCTGAGCGCAGGAAGAGCAGGACGGACACCCAAGTCCCATGGACACCCATCTGAGCCCAGGAAGAGCAGAAGATAGGTTAAACAGTATATCTACAAACTGAGAAGAGCAAGTCTCAAAACCCGAATGCATCCTGAAGGACTGTTTGGAAAACTAACAGGCTTTCTGAGTGGGTGGCAGAAGTCCCTTCATTTTCTATCCACTCCACTCTCTCACCAAGCCACATCCTATCACACCTGTGGAGTTAATCACAGGACAGGAAGCCACACACAGAGATGAGCATGTTAAACATTGCTGTTTAACTCCCACAAAATGCCTGGGCCTGAGCATAATTCTGCTCAGCCACAGGGCTCATCTGAGGTCAAGACACAGGAGGGCGGACGTCCTAACCACCTAGCAGAAAGCCCTGGAGGAGGTCTGTGCTCCTCAGCCTTCTCAACCTGAAGACTGAAAGGAGATCCCAGGGTCGCGGACATTGCAACCCAGGTCAAACAAAGCTGCTGCTGCTCCGTTCTCTTCTTTCTTCCCCACCACAAGGCCTTATTCTGCAGCCAAGCTGGCTTTGACTTCATGGCAATCGTCTTGCTACAACTTCCCAAGTGCTGGGATTATAGGTAGGCATGGGCCACCATGCGCAGTTAATAAAGCTTCTTTAGTAAGAAATCTATACAGAACTTCTAGAACCAGATTAATGGGTATGGTGGTCCACGCCTTGCCTTTAATCCCAGCACTTGGGAGGCAGGGGCAGGCAGATTTCTGTGAGTTCAACGCCAGCCTGGTCTACAAAGTTCATTCCAGGCCAACTGGGACTATAGGGAGACCCTGCCTAAAAACAAACAAACAAACAAACAAACAAACAAAATAGATAATGCCACATGGAGGTGAGCAGTCCACATGCCAGAGGAAGTTCTAAGGGACTTAGAGAGAGCTGGAACCAGGCTATAAACCAAGACCAATAAAACTAAGCTTAAGATACACTCCGTGGCCCCAAAGAAAGCAGAGTGCTGGCCTGAGGCAAGGTACTGCCTTTAAGAAGAACATTACCAGGAGTATATTTCTCTGCCTAAAACCCACCCTCCTATGCTACCCTAGTGGGCCTGAGGCCCCAGCATCAGACCCCAGACTCACCGAGCCCCGACTCCGCCGTGTCCTCATGCTATGCTTCCCACTGAGCCCATCGTCCTCCTCCTTGACTGGCTTGAACATGAACGGTGGGGGGTCCACAGGCTTTTCGATGGGTGGAAGCTCCCCGTACTTCTTGAAGTGGATGCGGCAGTCGGTGCACAGCAGGATGTTCTCCCTGCCTCCGTGGTGCCAGTCTTTGGATGCTACTCGAGAGGAGGAAACCATCTTTGTCCTATGGGACATCTTCTGGGGGCTCCACCTGACCCTGGTGCAGCACAGTCACACAGCACGGGACTGGACAGACACCTGTTCCTCAGACAATTGAGGGCTGCTGAACGGGTATCCAGTGGCCCCTCCTATGTGGGTACCCCTAAGATGGCAGCAAATTCCCAGGAATCACAGATCCCTCCCTCACTTCTGTGAGTCCCTCCTACCTAAGCAGGCAGTATGGTTCTTACCACTCAACAGGGGAGCAAAATCAGATAAAAAGGTTCAAGTTTCAAGCACAATGCAAATGTCAAATCAATCACTGGCCCTGGCAGGTTTCCAGCCTGGTGTGAGGTATTCTGAGTCTGGCCTGCTCCAGGTATAAGCCCCTGTCCCTGCCAAGGCCTTGCATGACGAGGCCACTTACTGGTGGTGAAGCAGTGTCGGCAAGCGTAACCCTTCAGCTCCTGCTCGCTGTCCTCACTGTCAAAGTCATCCTCACTGGCTGAACTCAGGTCCACTGTAAAGTGAGCAAAAGTAGGGGAGGGAAAGAAACCATTATGGCCAGCCAGGGCTGGGGCTGCAGTGGAGTGGCTCCACGGGCTGGGGAAGGCAGCGGTTACAAAGGCTTATTTTGAATTCCTCAGGACTCGTCACCAGAGCCAAGAGCTTGTGTGTGTGTGTGTGTGTGTGTGTGTGTGTGTGTGTGTTTGTATGTACTGTCTGCATGTAGCTTTGTGCACCCCTGTCGTGCAATGCCACGGAGGTCAGAAGAGGGCGTCGGATACCCCTGGAACTGGAGTTAAAGATGGTTCTCAGCTGCCATGTGGTGCTGGGAATTGAACCCAGGTCCTCTGCAAGAGCAGTTGGCGCTCTTAACCACTAGGCCATCTCTCCAGCCCCTGTTTGGTAGCAATACATCAGGGCCTGCTCTGTCAGCGCTTTAGGAAATGCTGTCATACTTGAATCCAGCACAGGAGCACCCACAATGACTTCAGGTGCATCTGGGCAGCTTCACAGATTCTCTCCCACATCATCCTGGCCAGTCCTGCCAGATGACTCTGTCCCCCCCCAACAGTACTGCAAAGTACTGCAGCTTCATCCTAGTTGTTAGAGGCAGGGGACAGGGCTCTTGAGGACTCCCTTCATATTGGGTAATTGGGGATCTTGGTAAAACGGGGGGGGGGGGGGGCCACCTTAGGTCAAGCTTACATTTTTGTAAAATGTAAAACAATGAAGCTTATTAGAAATACTTAAATGTAAGCTGGGCGTGGTGGCACAAGCCTTTAATCCTAGCACTTGGGGAGGCAGAGGCAGGCGGATCTTTGTGAGTTCAAGGCCAGCCTGCTCTACAGAGCGAGCTCCAGGCCGATGGGACTAAAAGGGAGACCCCTGTCATCAAAAAAAAAAAAAAAAAAAAAGTATGAATGATTTTGAAAACTATCCCCGAGTGTCTCCTATGACGATCAGCACTGATGCACATATAGGCACACACACAAGCTACACATGCCATACAATCGCCTGGGTTACCAGCTCTGCAGGCTGAAAGGTAGACAGGAAAAGCATATCCATATGAACGTCGCTCACTACCCTCTGTAGCACCAAGATCCCACTTACAGAATTCACTGGAAGGTGGTCTAGAGGGCGTGTTGACAGGGGTAGACGCAGTTCGAGTCTTAATCCTCCTGAACACAGCCTGCCTTCGATGACGGCGGTGAGCACGGGAACTGGCTGCCTCTGGGGTTTTCTTCCAGTAGTAATAGAAGGTAATCAGTTCCCCCTGTAAGAAAGAAGGGCCACAGTGAGTGGAGAGCACACGGCCTCCCTGCCAGGTCTTCCTCTGCCCAGCAGAGCATGACCTCCAGACTTCAAGACCGTGTGCTGCTGGCACATCAGCAGCAAGAAACAGGAAGGAAAGAAGGTTCCCACCCTTAGGAACTCTAGCTAAGTGTGCATGAGTGGATTCATGCACGTGGAGGACGTCTTCTGAGCATGTGGCACACAGGTATTCAAGGAAACGCTCTGCCAGTTAGATTATCTCAGAAACAACCCACCAAAGAATGCAGCTCCCTGACCTCCTGAAAGGCCACGCTTGTAAAGCTAGCAAAGCCGGTCGAGGACAAGACCGGGGAAGGCAGAGGGACAGGGACCTGTGGCAGGCCTTCCTGACAAAGAAAAGCTATTATGCTTCCGGCTCAGAAAAAAGGAAGTTAAGTCATTGCCCTCGAAAACACAGCAAAAGCAACTTAAACAAAACAAAAGGGCACTACGGCTGCCTGTCTCCCACAAAGCTAGGACTTCCAACTAGTTTAGGCTGACTAAAACCAACTATTTTGAATAATTAAAAAAATTATGAAGTGTACAAAAAATGGGTTTCCATGAAAGACGACTGACTTCTTGGGGCTACGGATGGCTCTGCAGTTAAGAGCTTGTACTGCTCTTGCAGAGGACCCAAGTTCAGTTGCACCCACACAGGGCAGCTCACAATTGCCGGCCTTCTCGGGTACTTGCACTCACATGCACATATCCACACTCAGACATATAGATGTCTACACTAATTAAAAAGTAATAAGACAACTTCTTGATAAAGTCTGTTTGCCTATGGCTTAAAAGAACATCATCATCATCATCATCATCATCATCATCATCATCATCATCATCGAGCCGGGGTGGTGGCGCACGCCTTTAATCGTAGCACTTGGGAGGCAGAGGCAGGCGGATCTTTGTGAGTTCAAGGCCAGCCTGGTCTACAGAGTGAGTTCCAGGACAGCTGGGGCTACAGGGAGACTCTGTCTCAAAAAGACCAAAAAAGAACATCATCAACAACAGCAAGCCTAGTTACCCTGGTCTCACATGAAGTCAGTGGTGTAGAAAGTCAGTTACTTGACAGATCCCAGATCCCAAGGTTGCCCCGAGGATGAACCCAGACCAGAGTGCTCTGTGATTTCCCTGGTGCCCACTGTGCCCAGCACAAAGTACTGTGGAAAACAAGGAGGCAAGGCTGTTTTCCAGGGAGCTAGGTTCTAGATGGGAAGATGAAGCAGAACAACTAAGCAAAGACGACTGGAGACCAGTCATTGTGACTGGCAGAGAGCCAATCAGATGAGGCTTCACCCAGGTTCACACCTTCAGGGGAGTAGCCTTGAACCACATCAGGGCAGCGAGGAGACTTTAGTTACAGAAAGTGTTTCTTCTGGAAGGCAGCTGATACATGTGTGGTAAGTACTTTTTACCCAGAAATGGGCTTCTTTTTTCCCTTTTATTGAAGGGGGCAAGCAGAAGCCAGGGCACCGTACAACCTAGGCAAGCCCTGTACCACAGGGCTACATCTCCACATTTTATGTGTGTATTCCTTTTTGAAAAACTTTTTGAGTGTTTTACCTATATGCATGTAAGCATACCTGTGCATCAGGCCTTGAAGAGCCAGAAGGCATCTGCTCCCCTGGTACTGTAGTCACTGTCAGTTCTTAGTTGCCAGGTGGGTGCTGGGAACTGAACCCAGATCCTCTGCAAAGAGTAGCTAGTACTTTTAAGCACTGAGCCATCTCTCTGGCAGTGTGTGTGTGTGTGTGTGTGTGTAGGTTAGAATAACCTTGGGTGTTGTTCATCAGGTTCATGGGCACCTTCTCACTGGCTTATTGCCAAGTAGGCTGCTAGCCAGCGAGCCTCAGGGATTTGCCTGCCTATCTCTGAAGTAGTGGGATAACAAGTGTCTACCACCATACCTGCCTTTCTCACACAGGTTTTGAGGATCAAGTTCAGTTCTTCCAGCTTGCATGGCCAACACTTTACTAAGCTATCTGCCCACTTCCCCCTCAGTCCTTTTTTTTTCAAGACAGGGTCCTATTATGTAGCCCAGGTTAACCATGAACTTGGATCCTCCTGTTTCCACCTCGAAGCTCCCAGATTGCAGGAGTGGACTGCCCCTGGATCCTTAATGGTTTATGAAGCAAGAACTGGTGGTCCTTGGAGTTGCAGATGTGTGTCAACCTTTCAGTACTTAATTATTCAGTACTTAACAAAGTGCTTACTGCCAAAAGTTACTACCAACACTTAACAAATGCAGCACTGTCCTAGGCCAGGGAGGCCAGGGACCAGCACCAGGGACCAGCACATTCACACTGCACATGTACGTACCCTCTGGCCCCCCAGTTTTATGAGGTGCTAACTGAACAAGAAGAGAAAATGCAGAAACTGCCTTTAGGATTTCTGACTATTTCTCTACCATGTGCTGCAGTACAAATGGCAGCTACAAGTCAGGCATGGTGGTGCATGCCTTTAATTCTAGCACTTGGGAGGCAGAGGCAGGCAGATCTTTGTGAGTTCAAGGCCAGTCTGGTCTACATAGTGAGTTCCAGGACAGCTAGAGCTACAGGGAGACCTGTCTCAAAAAGACCAACAAAACAAAACAAAGCAACCCAAAAAACAAATGGCAGCTACAGCTGCTAACCAGTGGGCTATTTCTTTTTTTTTGGGGGGGGGGGGGCTGTTTCACCCTTGAGTCTCCTGCTTCCATCATGTCACTTCTCACCTTTCTGACTCTGGAACGAATTGTCCTATACCAGTACTGTGTTGTCACAGAGGGCCCAGGCTCACAAACTTGCTAGAGGGTTACAGGATCTCTGCTTACTGAAAACTGACCTACCTGACTTTAGGTTATCCTGTAAGAAAACTGGAACAGAAGTCAAAGTAAATCCTGGCCACTCTTGAACACATGATCAGAGTGGCATGTTTCATCAATGCAAGTGAGTGGGGATCCAATAAACCAGAGCTTACTCCAAATCTGGGTATAATAATGACGGGAACCCACAGCAGGTCCTTCTAACTCTTCCTTTAGCCTGGGTCATCTTAGGAGCCAAGGAACTAAAGAAGCCTGGGATGTAATAAGAAATCCAATGGTCGGGAAGGAGGCTGGGCTATCCAGCTGGCTCTCTGCCAAGTCTGCTGGTCTTTCCTGAACCACTGGAGTATCACCCAGACATTTCTTTTCTTTCTTCCTTCCTTCCTTCCTTCCTTCCTTCCTTCCTTCCTTCCTTCCTTCCTTCCTTCTTTCTTTCTTTCTTTCTTTCTTTTTTTTTTTATGTGTATGAGTGTGCTGTCTGCATGCAGGTTGGTGCACCCGTGTCCTGCAATGCCGAGGAGGTCAGAAGAGGGCGTCGGATTCCCCTGGAACTGGAGTTAAAGTCGGTTCTTAGCCGCCATGTGGGTGCTGAGAATTGAACCCAGGTTCTCTGCAAGAGCAGTCGGTGCTCTTAACTGCTGAGCCATCACTCCAGCCTCTCACCCAGACATTTCTAAACAATGTTTATTACTATCACATAGTAACAACTGATTACTTTTTTTTTTGGTATTTTGAGACAGGGTCTCCCTTTAGTCCCAGCTGGCCTGGAGCTTGCTATGTAGACCAGGCTGGCCTTGAACTTACAGAGATGCGTCTGCCTCTGCCTCCAGAGTGCTGGGATTAAAGGCGTGCGCCACCACACCCAGCCTACAACTGATCATCTCTATTTTTTTTTTTTTTTTTTTTTGAGACAGGAGTTCCCTGTAGCCACAGCTGGCCTGGAACTCACAGAGATCTGCCTGCCTCTGCCTCCTGAGTGCTGGGATTAAAGGCGTGTGCCACCATATCTGGGTACCAGCTCTGCTTCTTAAACACCAATGTTTTGAAAGGGTCTGCAATGGGTTTAAAAGACAGCATAATGCAGAGAATTCAAGAGAAACCAGAGTTCACTGAAAAATGGGCCTTTTATCAGACACCAAAGAGAAAAGAGGCCCCAGGAGCCAGCTTGGCCCTTCCCATGGTTATTCTTACATGGTTGGTGCTCTGCTAACAGGTGAGGCCCAAAGAAAAACATGATGAAGCCAACATCAACTTTCTATAATTTTTATTTTATGTGTATGAGTATATTATCTCCATGTATGTAAATGCACATGTAATGACCTTGAAGGTCCTAAGAGGGTGTCTGATTCCCTAAGAACTGGAGTTATGGATGGTTGGTTGTTGGCTGCCATGTAGGTGCTGGGAATTGAACCCAGGTACTCTTAACTGCTGAGCCAATTTTCTAACCCCAACATCAACTTTCGGTCAACAAGTAACAACATTTTTAAATTTTTTGTCTTTTTGAGACAGGGTCTCCCTGTAGCCCCAGCTGTCCTGGAATTTGCTCCGTAGACCAGGCTGGCCTTGAACTCACAAAGATCCACTTGCCTCTGCCTCCCAAGTGCTAGGATTAAAGGTGTGTGCCAC
The DNA here is from genome assembly GCA_009823505.1 of Rhizomys pruinosus. NCBI lineage: Eukaryota > Metazoa > Chordata > Mammalia > Rodentia > Spalacidae > Rhizomys > Rhizomys pruinosus. Next base: position 1,254,023 of record VZQC01010991.1, on the reverse strand, counting down.
CATGCCCGGCAACAAGTAACAACTTAAAAAAAAATTTTTTTAATTAATTTTATTTATTTCTGTATGTGTATGAATGTACTGTCTGCATGCAAGTTTGTGCACCCGTGTCGTGCAATGCCGCGGAGGTCAGAAGAGGGTGTCGAATTACCCTCGAACTGGAGTTTTCTCCTGGAATTGGAGTTTCAGGCGGTTCTCGGCCGCCATGTGGGTGCTGGGGATTGAACCCGGGTCCTCTGTAAGAGCAGTCGGTGCTCTTAACTGCTAGGCCATCTCTCCAGCCCCAAGTAACAACTTTTAAACAAGAAGGAACCTAAACTAGATTTTACCTCTGAGACCAAGGATCAAGATGGCCAGGCAAGAAGGGATGATCTGAAATCAGTGTTGAGAAAATAGAACAAGTTTCAATGAAAAGGGAGCGGGGATGACTAACCCTCTGCACTGCTGGTGGGAGCACTCTGTAAAAACATTAACCAGTTTCTATCAAGTTAATGCCATAGAACCAGCAACTCTCTGACTGGCTTGTTTACACACAAGAAGTAAAAATATGCTCATACAAAGATTTTTACAATAGAAACTTGAACTTGCTGTGTAAACTAGGCTGGATGGGCTTGATCTCACAGGGATCTGCCTGCCTCTGCCTCCAGCATGCTGGGATGGAAGGTGTGTGTCACCATGCTCAGCTGAAAGCACGACACATGTTATAGGAGGCAGGATAATTGGATTATAGCATGCCCACTCACTGAAATATTACTTACTATGGCCTGGCGTGGTGGCACATGCCTTTAATCCTAGCACTCAGGAGGCAGAGGCAGGCGGATCTTTGTGAATTCAAGGCCAGCCTGGTCTACAGAATGAGTTCCAGGACAGCTGGGGCTACAGGGAGACCCTTTCTCGAAAAAACAAAAAAACAAAAAGAAAAAGAAATATTACTTACTAATAAAAAAGGACTGGCACAGTAAGAGATGGAAAACAGCCTAGTAAATGAAAGCACCCAGGCAAATATAATTACCTTCTCAAAGGGGAAATCTATAACCACAAAAAGGCCCATCAGTGGTTGCCTAGGGCCTGTAGGGTGGAGTAGGAGAGTGTTTGCCAAGGACCCAACAGAGTAAATACTCAAGTAGACCACAGACACATCTATAATTGATGGTGGAATTATTCACACAGATGTATATAGTTGTCAAAACGTAATTTGAATGGTATACTTAAAGTAGGGGTGTATTTTTCTATACAAAGCATATGTGGCATGTATATCAATTATGACAAAAGTTGATAAAACAATAGGTATTACACATTACATTGATAAAACAATAATAAATCCAGGCCAGGTTTTATTAGCTGCAATGGCCACCAAGAGATTAAACACTGGAGGATTAGAACAGCACACTGCTGCCTGCATGGGTGGCTAAATCCTGAACACAAACAAAACAACACATTGGGGGAAGCTTTGGTTCTACAAACAGAGTGAAGCAGCTCAAAGCCTCAACAGGAAGGAAGTCAACTCAACTTTAATCAAACATGCATAGTGTGCTGCAGAGACCCACTGCACATAAATTCAGGGAACAAAATCTGCTGCAGAAATCAATAGCTTACTGAAACATTAACACAGGCAATCATTGATCAAAAGGCAGCTTCACAAAAGCAGCCTTGCAAATTAGCCCCTGCTTCTGCTTGCAAGCAAACACTGAGGTCCAAATGTTGTAACACGAATGGCTCATAATGCTCATTTTGTTCCCAATGCTCTCACCTCATGACAAGGTCTTACGGCCAACCCATCTGACATCAGATGCTGCAGCTGCACACAGTACAAGGATCTAAGCCCCTTGTGCTCAAACCCACTGGCCTATGTTGACTTCTGAGCCCTCTTAGGTTGGGCTGCAAGTATACCAAGTCCACTCACACAAACATCAGATGTCAGTGTTCCTGCTGCTGCCTGGAGAATCTGGGCTGAAGTGATGGGGACCAGAGCTACTCTCTCTTTTTTCTTTCCTTTTTTTAAAATGTGTATGAATGTACTGTCTGCATGTAGGTCTGTGCACCCATGTTGTGCAATGCCGCGGAGGTCAGAAGAGGGTGTCGGATTCCCCTGGAACTGGAGTTAAAGACGGCTCTTAGCCGCCATGTGGGTGCTGAGAATAGAACCCAGGTTCTCTGCAAGAGCAGTCGGTGCTCTTAACCGGTAAGCCATCTCTCCAGCGCCTTCTTATGAAGGACATCTGTCCCCAGCAGGGGGCACGGGGATCTGTAAAGAATTCTCTGTTCCCCACCAACACTTGGCATCTATCTTCTGCCTTAGCTTGGCACTAACTCTCAGACAGGACCCTCTGGGGGGCTGGCAAAGGTAGGAAAAGGTGGCAAATTATAACCATCATTCTTTCAATTCACACACACATAAAATGGACTTGATCGTACCCCCTCCATACTCTTTTTTTTTAATTTTTTCTTTTTTTAAAATTTTATTTATTTATTTATTTATTTATTTATTTATTTATTTATTTATTTATTTGTATGAATGTACTGTCTGCATGTAGGTTTGTGCACCCATGTTGTGCAATGCCGCGGAGGTCAGAAGAGGGTGTCGGATTCCCCTGGAACTGGAGTTCTCCTGGAATTGGAGTTACAGATGGTTCTCAGCGCGCATGTTGAATGCTGGAGCAGAACCGGAGTCACTCTTGCAAAGCAGCACGTCGGCATCTTTAACGCACTAGCCATCTATCCGCTGCGCACCCCCTCCATACTCTTTAATTCCCCCGTATTCGCTCCCCCATGACTTTCCCCAGCAACACTCCCGCTTCATACTATTCATGTGGTTTAGTTGGATTTTCATAGGTAGACACTGTGCATTGAGATGTGACTCACCCAAAAGCATGGGTATGAATTGTTCGTAGACGGTATATCAGTTCTTTAGACAGGACAATAACTTACCATGTACGCCGAATTTATTCTCTACCTATACCCACCAAGCCTGAAGAGAGGATTAACAAGATCTAATATTTGGGTCTTAAATGCTGAAATAGAAATATCAACAATAACAGCAAAGAGCCATGAAACCACATAGAGGTTGAACTAGCCCAGAAAGAATAAGAAGTCCCACGAAGTGGTACGCAGAAGATCATTGTGGGGCCTCCAGCAGAGTGCGCCTGCCAGCCACTGTGTGTGTGTGTATGTAATATGACACACGATGCTACATAGTAGGTGTAACAAGCGCACCCAGTACATGTGAGCTGGTGGAATACGCGCTATAGAGACAGCTCTCACAGGAGTGGTTTCTCTCCTACACATGTGGGCCCTGGGATCACTTTGATGGCCCTTGGTCGTCTAGTCGCCGAGTTCCAGTGTGGCGTCCCCCCGCAATCTTTGGGGAACAAGTGCTAGCAAACGCCTCTTTTAGATTTAATGAACTAGCAGAGCATCCATTAATACTTTCATTTCACTCAAAAGTGGTTACAAATGTGATGGATAGCTTTTTTTTTTTTATTTGTTAATTATTACTAATTATCTTCTTGATAATGTAGTGACTGAAGCCTGTATTTCTTGCATGGCAAGGTCTTGCTTGACCACGGTGTTCGTGCAAATGCCGGAGATCACAAAAGATGGCCGAATTTCCCCTGGTAATACTAGGAAGTATACTCTTGTATAATATGAGACTTCAAGCGATGGCTTCGATCTCGGCCGACCATGCTGGGTGACTGGAGTCAACCCTGGTCCATCCTCGAGAAGCATCGGGTCCATGCGATCTTAACCGTCGTAGGGCCGATCTCTTCCAGGCCCAAGTCCATATTAGCCTCTTACAGCTACTGTTAAGAAATGGTACCCCATAGGGGCATGGAGAGAGAATGGCACTAAAGCGTTTAAGCAAGCGAACAGCCAGGATCGTGGCGAAAAACCGCTAACTATAAACAGAAGGCAATCCGAGAGTTATCGATTCACCCAGCACCCAACATTGGTGGCTGAAAACCGTCTGACACTCCAATTCAAGGAGAACTACAGTTCCAGGGGCAATCTGAGACCCTCTGGACACTCAACGGCTAAGGACTCGCACGACACGGGTGCACAAACTTGCATGCAACAGTTATCACCTCACAATACACATACAGAAATAAATACAAATAAAGAAAAAAAAAATTCGTAAAATAAAAACAGAGAGAAACAAAAAAGAAAGGCCCAGTAAAGTTAAGGAGAACAGCTCAGCTCGTTTTTTCTTCTTCACCAGTTTCTATGGATACCCTTCTTGGTCAAGCACTGCTTATAAAATGAGGAGGAGGAGCAGGCAGCCAGATAGGTGAGGGGTGAGGGGCAGGAGGGGAGCTGCTCATGGACAAGGGATTAAGTACACCTTCTTCTGGGTTGTTTACAGGCCAGTTAGCTGAGCATACTGATTTTGTGATAGCACAGAATCTAACAGGAGTCAGGGGTCTGGAATACACAGTTTTAAAGGCACACTGATAGTCTTTTGCAGGGTTAGAGTAAGTATTCTCCCTGAAAAACAAACATTTTTTTGAGGTAGGGCCTCAGACCTGTGGTCTTTCTGCCTCCACCTTCCAATGCTGGGAATGTGGTATGTAATCCACACACAGCTCATGGCGCTTACAATCCCAACTTGCTAGGGAAGCACTCTGCCAACTGAGCTGCAGCTCCAGCCCCAAATTCTTTAAAGATAAATATTTTTACATGAGAACATCAAGAGGAGCTAAGGAGCTTTGAGATCCAGTGCTAATGTATAATTAGAATCTAAGTGCTGGGGCTGGGCTAGCACTGTTGAAATAAAAGAATGCCCTACAGGTGGGCATCTGGCTTCTTTGGTGGTCCAGGTGATAAAAGACCCTCCCCCCACACCTTCAATCCTAGCACTTGGGAGGCAGAGGCAGGCAGATCTCTGAGTTCATCCCAAATCTACATGTTTTTGAACCAAGGTCTCATAGTGTAGCCCAGACTGGCCTGGCCTTACAAGCTTCCTGCCTCAGTGGGGTCACAGGTGTGCACCATAACTGGCCTCAGCACTCTAGCAACAGCAGACCCTCATAAAACAGGCCAAGGGGCGGAGAGATGGCTGAGCAGTTGAGAGCACTGACTGTTCTTGCAGAAGACCTGGTTTTGAGTCCCAGCACCTACATGGAGGCTGACAACCACCTGTAATTCCAGTTCCAGCGGATCCAATGGCTTCTTCTGATCTCTGTGGGCACTGCACAACATGGGTGCAGTTATATACCTGCAGGCAACATACTCATACACACAAAAATAGTAAAATATTCTAAGAAACAGGCCCAAACTAAGTAGGGAAAGAGAAGGTGGATGTTCCCAACCCAGCACCCAGACAGTGGCCAAGCCTGGGGAATGAGCTATAATTGAGCTATAATCCCTTGGAAGAGGGAAGTGTCCCCCAGACTAACTCCACCAGGAATCCAACTCAAAAGCCTGGCAGTGCTCCTTCCATCTTCCTGACATCTTGGGACTTACAGCTATGTTGTTTCCTGGCAAAAACCACAAATTCAAGAGTAGTAAAGCAAGTCAGTAAAATTTCCTGGCAGGGAACCTGGGTGCAACTCATTCCTTCTTTCCACTCAGGTGATTCAAGCTAGATCTGACAACTGTTCAGAACATCCGAGGTGAATGGCTAGGCCACCGTTTACAGATCTTTTTTCCAGCAGGCAACTGGTTGTCTTCCAGTAACTGATAATTAAAGCTTCATTCTCCTAGGCGCCTTCTTTTGTTAACCAAAGTAACAGAATCCCATAATCCCTAAAGGAGCAGAGCTTCAGCAGCTCTGCTGCTAATCGTTAAATATCACTGTCCATTTGGGAGGATGATGAAATGCTTAAAGAACAGAGTGCAGTGTCAGTGTTCAGGAAGTATAGCCTCTTGCACTCAAGGGGCTGGAAGTTCTCTGACCTAACACACCCTAAGTTGGGAAGCAGCCTGCTTCTAGGCATGGCCTTGGCTCTTCTTCTTCAGGGCCTGGCAAAAGGCTGGGGAAGCTCTCTTGGGCTTGACGTGTTAAAGATAAAGCTACAGAGATGCCCAGAGATGTTCCTGAACCAGACAGCCTGTCTGAAGATTAAAAAAGCAAACAAACAAGCCAGGCGAGGTGGCATATGCCTGTAATCTCAGCACTCAGGAGGCAGAGGCAGGCGGATCTGTTGGCCAGCCTGGTATACAGAGCGAGCTCCATCCAGGCCGGTTGGGACTAAAGGGAGACCCTGTCTCAAAAAAGACAAAACAAAGACCCACAAAATAAACCAAACAACAATCCTCCCACCCCCAGGGGCTGGAGAGATGGCTCAGTGGTTAAGAGCACTGGCTACTCTTGCAGAGGACCCAGGTTCAATTCCCAGCACCCACATGGCGGCTAACAACCATCTATAACTCCAGTTCCAGGAGATCCAACACCCTTTTCTGACCTCTAAAGACACTGCATGACATAGGTACACTTACACACATGCAAGACAATAAACATAATAAATGGCCCAAGCTACAATGTTTTATAAACCCAAACAGTAAAGATTATATATATATATATATATATAAATAAAACAAATGACTAGACATTCTGTTGCCTAGGTTCATGACCCAGCCACCTGCTGGGCCCCATCTCTATGTTAGGCCTGGCTACAGCCTTCTCTAAGCTGTGAAGGGGATATAGTCTTCCCAGAGCCCCACTCATATTATGCCATTCTTCCAAACCATCAACAATTCCTCAGAGCTCAAGGGACAAAGTCCCAGCTATAATTCTTTTTTTTTTTTGGGGGGGGGTTCTTTTGACACAGGGTCTCCCTTTAGTCTCAGCTGGCCTGGAACTCACTATGTAGACCTTGAACTCACAGAGATTCACCTGCCTCTGCCTCTCAAGTGCTGGGATTAAAGGCGTGTACCATGATGCCCAGCCCTAGCTATAATTCTATATTTTTCCACTCCTTCTAGACCTTCCTCCTATTCCTTACATCTCCCAGCCCCATCTCTTTAAAGAAGTTCCAATGTATATTTTAAAAGAATTTGTGCATGTCATACAATACATCTTACTCATATTTAGAACTCCCCCATCTGTACCCCAGAGCCCACCCATCAGATTGCATGCATTGTGTCATGTCCAGATGTCCCTCAGTATGAGTTTATCCACTGGAGCCTGCTTGGCCTACCTAGCTGTGGTCACAACACCCATACAGTCCTAGCCAGGTCACTGTTGAGCTCCCACAGCCACTGGAAACCCTCACACTGGCATGGCTGCATGCCTACACTTGCCCGTCTTGCCTCCCTGGGTATATAAAGCCCTTTTTCTGGACCACAGCCATGAATGAGCCTTCTAGCTCTCCTAGTCTGTGTCCCTTTCGTCTGTGAGAGCCTATATCACATAGGTATGGGACACCTTGAATGTTGTAAGCATTCAGGACACATGTACGTTGTATTTCCTGAGAACCAAAGTTCACTTGATGTTAACATTGAAACAACCTTCCCAAGGTGGATACAGAGAAGCATGATAATCAGAAGTAACTGCTTCCCAATCCCACCATAATTTCATAAACAGATGATAATGTGTCCCTAAAAAGAGTAGTAATGGGCCAGGCATGGTGGCGCAGGCCTTTGATCCCAGGACTCGGGAGGCAGAGGCAGGCGGATTTCTCTGAGTTCAAGGTTGGCCTGGTCTCCAGAGTGAGTTCCTGGCCAGCTGGGGCTACAGGGAGACCCTGTGAGTAGTAAAGACAAGACTCAACCTCCAAATAAAAGGAGTTCTTTAATTTGCTCACAATTGTGTCACAAAAAGTGACTGCTTTGGGGTTGGAGAGTGGCTCAGTGGTTAAGAGTCAGTGTTCTTCCAAAAGACCCAAGTGTAGTTCTCAGAACCCATATGAGGGTGGCACACAGTGGCCTGCAACTCTAGCTCCAGGGGATCCAATGCCTCCTTCTGGCCTCTGTGGGCACAGCATGGGTACACTTACATACATCAACATAAGTACACGTAAAATAAAAATGTTTAAAAAGTAAAACTTTGGTGAGCACGTGGCACACACACCTTTAATCCAGGCACTTGAGAGACAGAGGCAGGCAGATCTCTGTGAGTTTGGAGGCCAACCTGTTCTACATAGTGAAGAGTTCCAGGTCAGCCAGAGGTACAGAGAGAGACCCTGTTTCAAAAACTCAAAAAATTCAAAAGTGACTTTTTCTTTTAAACAGGGGAGAGTTAGAACACAGTCCCCCACTACCACAAATTACGCAGTCAAGTTTCCCACATTTGGGGAAATCGCAGGGGTCAGCACATCTGGAGTGCAATGGATAAGCCTCGCCCTGGGAAAACCACCTTAGTGATCATGGTATCTCTCCTGCCAGATAAGTATAAAAGTGACTACTTTGTTCTTGTTTTAGTTCTCACCCACAAGTCAAGTATAACCTATGAGCCAGTATTTGGAGGCTACTGCTGGGGAGGTGCTGTGGATTATGGAGACTGTGGTCTGGGGTGCTCGGGAAGTACTACTACTAATGTCATTCAGCAGCTTCACTTGCAAACAAGAAATGCACCGTTTTCTTAAATTTTTTATATTTTTATTTATTCTTGTATGTGTATGAATGTACTGTCTGCATGTAGGTTTGTGCACCCGTGTCGTGCAATGCCGGAGGTCAGAAGAAGGTCTTGGATTCCCATAGAACTGGAGTCAAAGATGGTTCTCAGCCACCATGTGGGTGCTGGGGATAGAACCCAGGTCCTCTGCAAGAGCAGTTGGCACTCTTAACCGCTAGGCCATCTCTCCAGCCCCACAAGCCACGCACCTTTTACTGAAATCTACAATGAAGCAAACAGCTAAGGTTATAAACATGTATTTTCAATGTCTTTATTTAATTTTCAGATATGCTTATCGATCAATAACTTCATTATCCTTTCTTTGACAATGAGTCATGTAGGACAAGCTTGTATTTCTCTGAGGGGCAGACCTGGGGTCTGGTCACACAGTGGAACACTCTTGACCACACCATTCTGGAGAGTCTGACAGTAGTTGAAAAAGCTAAGGGGGGTGGGGGTGGGGGTGCACACTGAAGAGATGGCTAGGTGGTTAAGAATACTGACTGCTCTTGCAGAGGACCTGGGTTTGGTTCCCAATACCCACATGGTAGCTAACAACTGCTGGCTACTCCAGTTCCAGGGGGAATCAAATGCCCTCTTCTGGCCTCTGCAGGCATTACACACATGGTACAATTATATACATGCAGGCATACACCTAAAACAAAATGTTTAAATGTTTTTCCTTATTAAAAAAACAAACAAAAAGGCTAAGGCTGTTTGCTTTTTTTTTTCAAACCAGAGGCTCAAATCTGTGTCATCTTTGACCTCAGAAATTCAAGACAATAGCATCCTAAGCTTCCTAACCTGGACTTTCCTCCAGCGATGGCAGCTGATGGCACAAAGATCACTGTGCACCCCTAGTTACAATAGGCTATTTGTCAGCCCAACTCAGAGTCTCCTACTCAACACTCATGAACACAGAACTACACCTGCTTAAGTTATTTCATGGGTGCCAACATGAGAAACATGTGTTACTCAGAAGGGCAGAAACAGAATTATGCAAAACCTAGGGACTTTTTTTCTGCTTCCTATACCAAGGAGAATGGAGCCAGTCACCAGAGGGTACCCTGCACATTAGGTTCATGACCTGCCACTTGTAAGCTTCAAACCACCAGTTTATTTATATCCTATAGGAGACCAGGATGTGGGCTAAATATGCCCCAGAGATGTGCCATTAAGCAGATCCACCTGCCTTTTGATCCAAAAGTAGTGATGACTGAGTTTAGTCAAAACAAAATTCTTAAAGACACAAGGGGTCTTGCTGAAGACAAGTCGTATACACACTATAAACTAAAAAGCCTCTTTAAATTGCCTCCAGCTAAGGATACCTATTTTAAAAAGCAGCTTCAAAGGTTAGTGAGGTAGCTCAGTGGGTGGGGGCATCTGCTTCCAATCCCCAGGACCCACATGGTGGAAGAAAAGACTGGTTCCAGCAAGTCGCCTTCTGAATTGCATGTGTGCAACTGCCCCGGACAAAAAATAAGTGAGAATGACCTCAAGATGGGCATTGTGACATACACAACTATAATCCCAGCACTTGGGAGACAGAGATAGTCAAGTTCAAGGCCAACTTGGCATACATGGAGTTCCTGGCCAGTAAGTCCTTGTCTCGAAAAAATAAACATAAAAGTTAAAAATGCTGAGAAATAAATAAATAAATAAATAAATAAATAAATAAATAAATATGCTGAGAACAACAGAGGCATTCCAAAGCCACCAGACTGGGTGTCCCCTGAACTGAGCTGCCAATCTCTGCCAACAGCTTTGCTGAATCTATGTAGGGATAAAACTATAAATACAAGATTCTTTCATCTAACCAAAAATAATAACTTAAGGGATTTTTATTTGGGGGTGGGGGCCAGGATAGAGCTTTAAATGATACTCTTGAAAACAGAGATCAAAGCGATCACACAGATTGTTGAAAGCACATACTCCCACTGGGTACAGAGGCCACCAGAGCCATGGATGCACTGGGCAGCCCTGACACTACAGCAAGGCATAGTAACATAGAACCTGCATGAGGGTGCAGGCAGAGGGCTTGACTCTGGCTTTACTGAGCTGTTTGTCTAAATATTGTTAATAATTTAAATAGAATGCCAATACAGGAATTGTGTTTTCTTGTGTGTGAGTGTATTGTCTGCATGTAGGTTGGTGCACCCATGTCGTGCAATGCCGTGGAGGTCAGAAGAGGGTGTCAGATTCCCCTGGAACTAGAGTTAAAGACGGTTCTCAGCCGCCATGTGGGTGCTGGGAATTGAACCGGGGTCTCTGCAAGAGCAGTCGGTGCTCTTAACCGCTGAGCCATCTCTCCAGCCCTGACAATAGTTTTTGATCTCCAGAGGAACACTTATTTCCTGAATCCATTCTATTGGAATACAGCAAGAAGGATTTCTCTGCTGTTGCTTCTATCACCGTATTGCGTGCGTGCGTGCGTGCATGCGTGTGTGTGTGTGTGTGTGTGTGTGTTTCCACAATGCAACTGCAATTCTACCAGCAAAGGGGGAGAAGAGAAAGGAAAGGGAAAGCCATAAAACTGTTAGAACCACCCTTCTCCATTCTGTCAACATTTTTCTATTTATCAGCCTTTCATGATATGTGCAATCTTATTATCTTCGCAGAGCATCAAAGTGACATCCGTCAGGGTCATCCTATAAAATATATATTGCAATGTATCGTTTAATGATGAGAGCAGGGTGAGAGATGAAGGATGAGAGGGTGGCATGCTGCAGGGCACCTTAAAGGGATCATCAGTTACATCTGTGCATTTCCTGAGGTGCTAATTGAATGATGGGGGCTGGAGGGAAATCCATTTTTGAGCTCAGAAAGAATAGTTAGGAGAAAAATGTTTTTGCACTGGAAGCATGTAATGACTGCCAGGAAACGAGAGCAGCTATTCCAACAACACTGCTTTTTATATTCTATGGTTTTTATGGACATGCAGCAAATTACCATGTACAATCCATTTTTGCAAGTTGAATTTTCAAGTAAAAGACAAACTTCCTCATTACAAAGAAAGGAAAGAATGGGTATTTAATTTTGTCACAGTATCATATTTGTTTAATAACACAGCATAAACAAAGATTACTTTTCAAAAGACAAACACAATCATAGTCTCACACTCTCCTTAGATACAAAACATCTCAATTATTTTGCCTGATTTAAAGATCTTAGGAAAACTTAGAAAAACCAGTTTAGAACCTATCTCCTAGAGCCTTTTAACACAGAAACTCCAGGGCAGGGGTGAGGGCTGTAGCCATTTCCATGCCAAGTGCATGAGTTGAACTGTGCTTATCAATCTACATTTAAGCCCTGACCCCTATTTCAGAATGTGGCCTTATATGGAGGACAGTCTTTAAGGACAGTGTTTAAAGAGGTAATTAACGGTATAATGAACCAGGCGGATCTCTGTGAGTTCAAGGCCAGCCTGGTTTATATAGAGAGTTCCAGGCCATCTGGGGCTGCAGGGAGATCCTATCTCAGAATGAACAAAAAAGAGAGAGAGAGAAAAATGAGGTCATGTAGGTGGCCCTAATATAACCTGACTGCTGCCATCATAGTGGACAGACACATATACAGAGAAAGACAGTATAGAGACCTGAGGATACAGCCTTTTATAAGATGGAACAACATGTGGAACCACAAGTCCTGTCTGTGGTGTGTCACTAGGGCAGACTACCATACAAGCCTAAAACAGGAACTCCTGGTCAGTTCTGCTGCTTGTGAAACCACCAAGTCCTCCAGGATGTGAGCAGGGACTTGGAGAGGGGAGCACCTGGAGGGGAGGACAGTCCACTGGAGGAGGAGAGTTGCCAAAGGGGAATGATGCCAGCAAATGGCCAGGTAGTCAGCCCTCAAAGAGCTGCTCACCCTCCCTGCAGGTTCTAGCTCTACAGGACAGATGTCACGTATATTCATACTGTTGTAGCCGACCCAGTAGAATCAGCCCAACCTGAAACCCCTCCTGGCACTGTGGATCCCAGACCACCTAAAGAGACACAGCGGAGCTGGGCGTGGTGACACACTTTTAATCCTAGCACTTGGGAGGCAGAGGCAGGTGGATTTCTGTGAATTCAAGGCCAGCCTGGTCTACATAAAGAATTCCAGGACAGCTGAGGCTACAGGGAGACCTGTCTCAAAAAGATTACCTCCACCCCCAAAAAGAGAGAAAGAGAGAGAGAGAGAGAGAGAGAGAGAGAGAGAGAGAGAGAGCAGAAAGGAAGAAGCCTCCCTGAGTTCCCACAGGAAAGAGCCAAGCTCCATCATATCTGAAGAACTGCAGTACAGCATTATATTATGAGTTTGTGGCTAGGTCGAGTTTTCTATAAGGCAATGTTGAACATGTTCCAGGACAAACACATCTGTGAGGCACTTAACTCATATGAACATGTACAATATATAGATAGATTAGAATAGAATTTATTTTATATAATATTATATAATAGAAGTATATAGTGTGTGTGTGTGTGTGTGTGAGATATTTATGGAAGTACTTGTGGATCCCCTAATCACAGATGTGGGCTCTGAGGGGCCTAGCTGGTAATTGGGCAAGAACCCCTACCCTATGTAGTCTGCTATGATGTAGTCCTGTAAGAACACACTGATAGTTTCTAGGGACTCCACAACATCCCTATCCTGAAGGGAGCTTAGAAAGATGGGGCTGACATTCCAGAGAGCTAAAATTCCTTTGGCCATTTAGTTCGTGTCTCAAAACTGTCAAGATGGCAGCAGGGATGGTGGTAGACACGTGCTATCCCAGGACATGGGAGGTGGAGGCAAGAGTATCAGGAGGTCAAGGACAATCTGGGTTTCAAACAAACAAGGCCATACCAAAGACCTATAAAACAAACTCTGGTAAGGAAGGCTCAGGCTTATCTAACCCCACTATGGTTACTTTCCCATATGCCTCAGGTTTGCATGAAAATCTCAGTGGCTCTTCTGGGGAGAAATCACTGTTGTCATGATGGGCATCAACCCTACCTTTCCTTTGGCAGGTGTGGGGGACGGCTGGAAGAAATATGATGAACTGCACCAAGGGGACACAGCAGCCCTCCAGTCTTTCTACCACATGTTTCTGTGCAGACTGGTAAGGCATGAAGATGTTCTTGGCTGCCTTTCAGGAAGCATGCTGCATGTGGTAAAAGGTTAACTCTGGGCTTGAACAGAGACCCACACAGGAGGGAGGACACTGATGGATAAGCTCTGCATTCTTAGGGCTCGACCTGAGATCCTAGAAACAACTCTAAAAAGCATACAAGCTTTTCATTAATATAAGAGTTCTAAAAGCTTTTTGGTCTCCAGTTACTGAAACTCTCAGTAACTGGACTTTCTCCATTTCTGCTTAATTTCCCAATGAAGCTGCTGAGTCAGAGACCCCATTCCACTGAATGAACCAATGTCAGAGTAATACTTCTTGAGGATCTCTCCTCTCCTCCCAGCTTCAGGGCACCAGTCCTGAAAACACTAGATGCTGCTTTGATGTCTGCCAGGACTTTGGACCCTCGACTTCCCCATCTGGCTTTCAGAAGCCTTCCTTCATAAAAAGCAACTCATGACTTTCCCCACGCCCTGTCATTTGGCCCCAGCCTCCCTGGACACTTTCTCCTGGTTGCTGCTTGCCAGCCCTATACTCTCAGCACCTTCTGGTATAACCCTAGTCATCTCTCCTGACTCTCCTGGCAGAGCTGCTGTCAGCCTCTTCCCATACGCATCAACTCTCTCAGTGGGATCCTGTGGTGGCTCCTGTTATGGAATCTGGTAGAATATTAAATTATGTCTGATTATTTCTCCCTGAACTGGACACAAACCTGCAAATGAACAGGGGATGTTGCCACTCTAGACCTGAAATCCCAAGGAATAACCAGTAGGATATCTGACTCAAGAAAGTTGCTCAGTAAACACTCACTGATGTGAACCAAGTTGTATCACAGACACACAGGCAAATCAGAATATGATGACTAATCCTGGGTGTCACTGGATCTGGGATTAATTGAAATAAGAGAGACCTCCTGGACTGGACCATTTGAGCCGGAAGACCTGCCCTAGATGTGGCTGTTACCATCTGATGCCAGCCTGTGTAGAAGGCCACGGCAAAAGGGAGCTTTTGCAATTTGCCTCCTTGCCTTCTCTCTCACTAATGAGTTTGTCTTGCTGCTGTGACCAATTCTTCAGATTCCAACCTAGACTGAATACTGTCAGATCTCCAGAAATCCATCAGGTCTCAGGGCCAGATTGGGACTGCTGAGACGTCCAGACTCGGACTGAGCAGCTACCGGATTCTCAGCCTCTCCAGTGTGGTGCAGCCCTTGTTGGACTACTCGGACCCGATCCCGTGAGCTAATCTAATAAATCCATATATATAATTTTTTTATCAGTTGTTTCTTTAGAGAATGCTAATACAAGAATACTTCACACGGAATGTATAAAACCAAGGTAAGTCTTTGATATTCATATAAATGATATAACTCAGTTTTGGAGATCAGAAACTTGGGAATCTTTTAGCAAATCTTTCTAAAACAGAGGTAAACAAAACTCCTAAAGATTATTGGGTTTCCATGACTTATTTATTTATGCAGTAAAGACAAGTCCTTTGGTACACTTTAGCAATACTCTAAAAAATGAAAAACATTTCTCCATTCCAAAGGATGCTGAAGTGTGGAATGAAGTGTGCTGAGGTCTGTGCTTGTACCAGGACGCACTTGTGAGTCACTGAACCAGACTGCTTTTGTTTTTTGTTTTTTCAATAATCTGTGAGGAATCGCACAAGCCTTGGCTTGACACTGCACCACGGGCTGAGTCTTAATCTAATTAACAAAACTAGTATGAGAAGCCAGGTGAAGTGGCACAAGCTTTTTTTTTTGGGGGGGGGGTCCCAGAATGTGATCAATTTTAGAAAAAGTTTGCATGCGCTGCTGAATAGAAAGTGAATTCTTTGGTGTGTGAGTGGAATATGCTGTATATGTCTGGAAATTCAAAAGAGATTCATAAACTTAAAGAAATTAAATTGACAGTATCCAATACACACCTTTCAATATTATCATTAAATGTCAATGGCCTTAGCCGGGCATGGTGGCGCATGCCTTTAATCCTAGCACTTGGGAGGCAGAGGCAGGCGGGTCTTTGTGAGTTCAAGGCCAGCCTGGACTACAGAGCGAATTCCAGGACAGCTGGGGCTACAGGGAGACCCTGTCTCGAAAAGACCAAATAAATAAATAAATAAATAAATAAATAAATAAATAAATAAATAAATAAATAAATGTCAATGGCCTCAACTCCCCTGTCAAAAGACTAACAGAATGGATCAAAAGAGAAAACCAGCCTTTTTGTTGTCTTCAAGAAACTCATCTCACCTTCAAGGATAGACACTATCTTACAGTGAAAGGACAGAAAGAAAAATACTGCAAGCAAATGGCTCTAAAAAGTAAGCAGGTCTTGCAATTCTAATATCTGACAAAATAGACTTTAAATTAAAACTAATCAAAAGAGATAAAAGAGGGTCACTTCACTCTAATCAAAGGAACAATGACCAAGAAGATACTATAATCATGAATATATATGCACCAAATTCATAAAAACAGTACTCCAGGACTAGAAAACACAGATTAACCACATTTCAATAATCATAAGTGTCTTTGATACCCCACAGATAAACTGGACAAAGAATAAACAGAGAGGCATCTAAATAAAATAACCTTACAAGAATTGGACCTAACAGACATCTACAGAATATTCCACCCACACACCAAAGAACTCACTTTCTATTCAGCAGCATGCACATGCTTATAATGCACACAGGAGGTGGAGGCAGGAAGATCAGGAGTTCAAGGCCACCCTACAATACTTTGTGAATTTGAGGCTAGTGACCCTACACAAGACCTTGACTCAAAAAAAAATAAATAAATAAATAAACCACCAGCGGGGTGTGGTGGCACACACTTTAATCCTAGCACTTTGGAGGCAGAGGCAGGCGGATCTCTGTGAGTTCAAGGCCAGCCTGGTCTACAGAGTGAGCTCCAGGCCAGATGGGGCTACAGGGAGACCCTGTCTCAAAAAAGACACCACCCTGAAAAAAAAAAACCCAAAACCAAAAATCAACCAAAATAACCCTAACATAGACTCAGTTCTCATGACCCTTGGGCCCTCAAGATGAAGTTCATTTCTGCTCAAGGCTCAGGAACATCCAAGCAAGGCAACCATCCTGCTGTGCTAGGAGTCTTAGGAACTTGGGAACACTGAGCAAAAGGAGCACAGCTGAACCACGGCCAGAAGCACCTGCAGTGACATGTGTCTGCTGGTGGCAGTGTCAATGCTTTCATCAGTGGGCTGCAGTGTCCACCTCTGTACCTACCTACAAACATCCCATGTACACAGAACTGAGCACTACTCACAGCTCCCTCCACAAAGACGACACAAAAGGATTCACCTTCCATCTTAGGTGTATCTAATGGCGTATGAATTTTACAGCCGAACCATGTAACTCGAAATGGCTCAGATGTTTCTCTGGTTTTTTTTTTCTTTCTTTCTTTTATTTTTAATATGGAACGTTTCACGAATTTGCGTGTCATCCTTGCGCAGAGGCCATGCTAATCTTCTCTGTATCATTCCAATTGTCGTATATGTGCTGCCGAAGTGAGCACAATGTTTCTCCTCTGAACAGAACACAAGTAGCACCAGTCTACATGCACGGAGAAGGAAGAAGGCTACTACATTATATACAATGACTGTTTCACGCTATTGGGCCAGAAATCTCAGCCAGTGTGACCAAACAAGACCCCAGACATCCCAGACTAGCACCTTCTGCTGTAAATGTCTGCTTCGCATTTGTCCCCATTAACCTGTATTCAGCACAAATTAAAAACACAACCATGGGCCTTGGGCCAAAATCCACTGCTGGAATTCAGTGATGTAACATGTAGGCTTTCCCTGTCTGTACTCCTTTCTTGCATGGATTTGAGTGCTTCTTTATAATCCTCCAGTACTGTACATCCAAAGAAAGTTCACTAGTCTTTGAGGCACTTTCCTTACTTGCAAGCCAGGTGTGCTTCCACACTGTCTCCCTCCTTTGGGGGTGTGGTTAGAATTAAAGTGCCAGTAGGAACCTGGTATATACTCAATATGTATATTTATTTTAAAAATATCTTTCGAGCCAGGTGTGGCACCTTTAATCCCAGCACTTGGGAGGCAGAGGCAGGCATCTCTGAGTTCCAAGTCATCAGGGGCTGTAGGGAAAATGTGTCTCAAAAAGCAATCCCCCCCAATCTTTCAAACACCATACAACTAACTTCCTCTATTGTGCTTTCCCAAAACCACAGACACTGCATATGGCCAAAAAAAAAAAAAAAAAAATCAGGGTTAGTGATGATGTCTGGGGAAGAGCACACTCTGAAAGCACAGCTAGCTCCCAGATCAGCATCCTCAGCAGAACCTTCCATGCCCAGCAGAGCTTCCACTCTGACCTCATAAGCAAGAGAATGAGGACGCAGTACATTAAAGATTTCAGCAGAAGTTATGATGCAGCACAGTAGAGGCCTTTCATTATACCTAGTGTGTACAAGGCTGAGTTCAATTTCTGGCAACATAAAAAGTGAAAAAGAAAACGTATTTTAAAGTGTTAGGAGGAGCTGGGCGTGGTGGTGCACGCCTTTAATACTAGCACTTGGGAGGCAGAGGCAGGTGGATCTTTGTGAGTTCAAGTCCAGCCTGGTCTACATAGAGTTCCAGGACAGCTGGAGCTACAGAGAGACCCTGTCTCAAAAAGACCAAAAAAAAAATAATGAAAGCTCCTATTTGTGACAAACTAGCATTATCTTATTTAAGACTCATAACTTGAGATTTGGGCAAGACCAGGACTATTTCAATTCCATACGTGAACAAAATGAGCCTCACGCAAGTGAAGTCTTCTACCCAAGGTCATCCAGTTTCCCCATGACACAAGCAAGACAAAAAAAAATCCAAAGGTAAAAGTTTTCCCCACATGTTTAAAACCCTTAGGATAAAAAATATCACAGCCTTCTCACCTTGACTTAAAAGTGCTAACAACTTGGCTTGTGAAAAATGAAAAACCTTAAAGGAAGGCAGAATAAAAATCTGAGACAATCACTGATCTTTTATCTTTGAAACTTCAAGCTGAATCAACTTCTTCAAAGAAAAGCCAATAAAGCGGCGACATCTTCATCATAACAAAATAAATAATTCAGTCAGGCTTTACAGGACTCCTGCATTATGATTGGCTATTTGATATATTTGTGACTTACCCATCACTAAACTGATTACAGCAAACCTGATTGACGCAGTGATGTCGACAAAGCCTTTGACACTGGCAGTTATGAATGGAAATTGTAAATAGCAATAAATAACCTGGAGCTCTCACGTTTACTCTTAATGGAGAATTTAGCACTTTTGAAAGTCAAACATCTGATAGGCTAAAAATTATAACCTATGGTCTATCTGGCAGCAAAGAAACTATTGAGATTCATCATCCTTCCTCACACTAGGAAACTGTCAACAGAGTCCTCAGGTCCTTCCAGCCAGATGGGCAGGTCTGATTTTTGAAAAAATCTAGACTCTTTGAGCTACAAGGTGCTATAGAAATGATCTACTCTAACACTATATTTTTTATATATGAGAAATCTAAAGCACAGAGAAATGACAATAATTGCCAAAGATCATCCAATGAGTCATGATGGAATTAGAGCCATAAGCCGTATCTTCTTAGTCCCAGTCCAATGCTCTTGTCAC
The DNA here is from genome assembly GCA_009823505.1 of Rhizomys pruinosus. Taxonomy (NCBI): domain Eukaryota; kingdom Metazoa; phylum Chordata; class Mammalia; order Rodentia; family Spalacidae; genus Rhizomys; species Rhizomys pruinosus. Next base: position 1,234,741 of record VZQC01010991.1, on the reverse strand, counting down.
CAGACCACACAGCAGGAAAAGAAATCTCCACCCAACATAGACACACACACACACACACACACACACACACACACACACACACACACACACCTTCTGAATTATAGACCTATGAAGATAATTGAAGCCATATTCTTTGTGCTGTGTTTCTATGGGGCTCAGTGGGAACAGAGCTGAGGAGAAATCTCAGATATAAAATTATATGTAATTTTCAAGTTGAGGTCCATTTCATGACTACAAATTAATATGCTACTTTAATTCATACCTGAAAATAACTGAGGAAACATGCACACTGGTTATTGCCAGCATTGTTTTTTAATTCTAACAGTATGATGCCATTTTTATAAAAGAAAAACCTCTCTCTCTCTCTCTTTCTGTCTCTCTTTCTCTCACCTTCCCTTTCTCTNGCTACAGGAGGAGGGAGGAAAGGAACGGGGAAAGGCGCAAAACCACAAGGTGAGGGAGGGAGAGCCTAAGAGGACCAAGGAGGGGGCGAAAGAGGACAAGAATGGGCCAGGAAGAGGGCCACCGGCCCTGGTGAAGCCAAAAGGTAGTGATGAACGGAGGGATGTATCAAAACAAAATTCGGAAGACACAAGGGGTACTGGCTGAAGACAGGGACGGAGACACACGAGAACTAAAAAGCCTCTTAAATTGCCTCCAGCGAAGGATACCATTTTAAAACAGCTTCAAGGGTAGTGAGGTAGCTTCAGTGGTGGGGGCAGCGCTTCCAATCCCCAGGACCGACGATGGTGGAAGAAAAGACGTGGTTCCAGCAAGTGCCTTCTGAATTGCATGTGTGCAACTGCCCCGGACAAAAAATAAGTGAGAATGACCTCAAGATGGGCATTGTGACATACACAACTATAATCCCAGCATCTTATGGGAGACAGAGATTGCCAAGTTCCAAGACGGCGCTTGAATGCTCCTGGCCAGATAATGATCGCTTGCTACGAAAAAAAAAAAAAATAAAACATAAAAGTTAAAAATCTAGACAATAAATAATAAATAAATAATAAATAAATAAATAAATATGTCTAAGAAAAGAAGATTCAATCACACAGACTGGTACACCGCTAATTACTCGATACTCGACACAACTCGCCTGCTACATAACTAGCATTCTGCGGAATCTAGCTGGATAAACTTTAGAATAAATTCTTCGTCTAGAAACCAAAATAAGAAACCTTAAGGGGAGAACTCTTAATATGTTGGGGGTGGGAGCGCAATGATAGGGGTTGAAGCTGTTAAAGTGATACTCTTGAAAACAGAGATCAAAGCGATCACACAGATTGTTGAAAGCACATACTCCCACTGGGTACAGAGGCCACCAGAGCCATGGATGCACTGGGCAGCCCTGACACTACAGCAAGGCATAGTAACATAGAACCTGCATGAGGGTGCAGGCAGAGGGCTTGACTCTGGCTTTACTGAGCTGTTTTGTCTAAATATTGTTAATAATTTTAAATAGAATGCATATCACAGGAAGTGTTTGTATATGTATTGTGTTGAGTGTATTGTCTGCATGTAGGTTGGTGGCACCCTGTCGTGCCAATGCCGTGGAGGGTCTAGAGACGGGTGTCAGATTCCCCTGGAACTAGAGTTAAAAGACGTTCGTTCAGACGCCATGGGGTGCTGGGATAGAAGCCGGGGTCTCTGCAAGGAGCAGTCCGGTGCTCGTTTAACCGCTGAGGACTGGCCATCTCTCCAGCCCTGACAATATTTTTTGATCTCCAGAGGAACACTTATTTCCTGAATCCATTCTATTGGAATACAGCAAGAAGGATTTCTCTGCTGTTGTAGCTCTAATCAAGCCGTAATTGGCGTGCGTGCGTGCGGTGCATGCGTGGTGTGTGGTGTGTGGTGTGTGTTTGTGCCCAAGCACTGCAATTCTACCAGCAAAGGGGGAGAGAGAGAATGAGAAAGGAAAGCCTATAAACTGTTTAGAACCACCCTTCTCCTTCTGTCAACATTTTTCCTATTTATCACAAGCCTTTCATGAATGTGCAATCTATTATCTTCGCAGAGCATCAAAGTGACATCCGTCAGGGTCATCCTATAAAATATATATTGCAATGTATCGTTTAATGATGAGAGCAGGGTGAGAGATGAAGGATGAGAGGGTGGCATGCTGAGTGGCACACTTACGCGGGGATCCTCAGTTACCATCTGTGCATTTCCTGCGGTGCTAATTGCCATGATGGTGGGGCTGGGGAAATCCCATTTTTGAGCTCGCCGAATCGTTAGGGCCCAAATCGTTTTTTCCACTGGAAGCCTGTATCATGACTGCCCGAGCCACAACGAAGCTCTTTCCGAACTACACCCCCTTATCTCTATTTCTTTCATGGTTTTTTTGCTGGCATGCACTTACCATGTACATCCTTTTTGCCAGTTTGACATTTCTCAATAAGACCAAACTTCCTCTTCCAAGAAAGAGAACGACATGGGTATTTAAGTTTGTCACAGTATCATATTTGTGTTAATAACACAGCATAAACAAAGATTCCTTTTCAAAAGACAAACAACAATCATAGTCTACACTCTCCTTAGATACAAAACATCTAATTATTTTTGCCTGATTTTTAAAGATCTTAGGAAAACTTAGAAAAAAAGTTTAAAACCTACTCCGTAGAGGGCGCCTTTTAACACAGAAACTCCAGGGCAGGGGTGAGGGCTGTAGCCATTTCCATGCCAAGTGCATGAGATTGAACTGTGCTTATCAATCGTAACATTGTAAGCCCTGACCCCTTTTCAGAATGTGGCCTATATGGAGGACAGCCTTTAAAGCGACAGTGTCGTTAAGAGGTAATTAACGGTATAATGCAACCAGAGGCAGATCTATGTGAGTTCAGGCCAGCCTGTTGTTTAGCAAGTTTCCAGGCCAATGCTGGGCAAACAAGGGAAATCCTCAGATGAAAAAAAAAACAAAAAGAGAGAGAGAGAAGAAATGAAGGTCATGTAGGTGGCCCTAATATAACCTGACTGCTGCCATCATAGTGGACAGACACATATACAGAGAAAGACAGTATAGAGACCTGAGGATACAGCCTTTTATAAGATGGAACAACATGTGGAACCACAAGTCCGGGGGTGTCTGTGGTTGTCACTAGGGCAGACTACCATACAAGCCTAAAACAGGAACTCCTGGTCAGTTCTGCTGCTTGTGAAACCACCAAGTCCTCCAGGATGTGAGCAGGGACTTGGAGAGGGGAGCACCTGGAGGGGAGGACAGTCCACTTAGGAGGGGAGAGTTGCCAAAGGGGAATGAATGCGGCAGCAAAATGGCCAGGGTATCAGCCCTCAAAGAGCGCTCACCCTCCCTGCAGGTTCTAGTCTAAGGACAGATGTCACGTGATATTCATACTGTTGTAGCAGACCCAGTAAGAATCAGCCAGACCTGAAACCCCTCCTTGCACTGGTGGATCCCAGACCACCTAAGAGAACACAGCGTGACTTGGCGTGGTGACAACACTTTTTAATCCTAGCACTTGGAGGCAGAGGCAGGTGGATGTCTGTGAATTCAAGAGGCCATGCCTGGTCTACATAACGAATTCCATGGACGCTGAGGCACGTGGGAGGACCCTGTCTCAAAAAGAAAGAAGGTACTACCCAGGAAAAGAAGAAAGAGAGAGAGAGAGAGTAGAGAAGAGAGAGAGAGAGAGAGAGAGCAGGAAAGGAAGAAGCCTCCCTGAGTTCCCACAGGAAAGAGCCAAGCTCCATCATATCTGAAGAACTGCAGTACAGCATTATATTATGAGTTTGTGGCTAGGTCGAGTTTTCTATAAGGCAATGTTGAACATGTTCCAGGAAAACACATCTGTGAGGCACTTAACTCATATGAACGTGTACAATATATAGTATAAATAGATATATATAATATTATATAATAGGTATTATAATAGTGTGCTGTGTGTGTGTGTGTGGAGATATGTTTGGAGTACTATGTGGATCCCCTTTATCACAGATGTGGGCTACTGAGGGGCCTAGCTGGTCAATTGTGTGCAGCACCCCTCCGCCTCTGTCATCTGCTATGATGTAGTCCTGTAAGAACACACTGATAGTTTCTAGGGACTCCACAACATCCCTATCCTGAAGGGAGCTTAGAAAGATGGGGCTGACATTCCAGAGAGCTAAAATTCCTTTGGCCATTTAGTTCGTGTCTCAAAACTGTCAAGATGGCAGCAGGGATGGTGGTAGACACGTGCATATCCAGGAATGGGAGGTGGAGGCAGAAGAGTATCAGGAGGTCAAGGACAATCTGCGGTTTCAAACAAACAAGGCCATAACCAAGACCTATAAAACAAACTCCTGGTAATGAAGTCTCAGGCTTTCTAACCCCACTATGGTTATTTTCCCATATGCCTCAGGTTTGCATGAAAATCTCAGTGGCTCTTCTGGGGAGAAATCACTGTTGTCATGATGGGCATCAACCCTACCTTTCCTTTGGCAGGTGTGGGGGACGGCTGGAAGAAATATGATGAACTGCACCAAGGGGACACAGCAGCCCTCCAGTCTTTCTACCACATGTTTCTGTGCAGACTGGTAAGGCATGAAGATGTTCTTGGCTGCCTTTCAGGAAGCATGCTGCATGTGGTAAAAGGTTAACTCTGGGCTTGAACAGAGACCCACACAGGAGGGAGGACACTGATGGATAAGCTCTGCATTCTTAGGGCTCGACCTGAGATCCTAGAAACAACTCTAAAAAGCATACAAGCTTTTCATTAATATAAGAGTTCTAAAAGCTTTTTGGTCTCCAGTTACTGAAACTCTCAGTAACTGGACTTTCTCCATTTCTGCTTAATTTCCCAATGAAGCTGCTGAGTCAGAGACCCCATTCCACTGAAGGAACCAATGTCAGAGTAATACTTCTTGAGGATCTCTCCTCTCCTCCCAGCTTCAGGGCACCAGTCCTGAAAACACTAGATGCTGCTTTGATGTCTGCCAGGACTTTGGACCCTCGACTTCCCCATCTGGCTTTCAGAAGCCTTCCTTCATAAAAAGCAACTCATGACTTTCCCCACGCCCTGTCATTTGGCCCCAGCCTCCCTGGACACTTTCTCCTGGTTGCTGCTTGCCAGCCCTATACTCTCAGCACCTTCTGGTATAACCCTAGTCATCTCTCCTGACTCTCCTGGCAGAGCTGCTGTCAGCCTCTTCCCATACGCATCAACTCTCTCAGTGGGATCCTGTGGTGGCTCCTGTTATGGAATCTGGTAGAATATTAAATTATGTCTGATTATTTCTCCCTGAACTGGACACAAACCTGCAAATGAACAGGGGATGTTGCCACTCTAGACCTGAAATCCCAAGGAATAACCAGTAGGATATCTGACTCAAGAAAGTTGCTCAGTAAACACTCACTGATGTGAACCAAGTTGTATCACAGACACACAGGCAAATCAGAATATGGATGACTAAATCCTGGGTGCATGGATGGGATAATATGAAATAAGAGAGACCTCCTGGACTGGACCATTTGAGCCGGAAGACCTGCCCTAGATGTGGCTGTTACCATCTGATGCCAGCCTGTGTAGAAGGCCACGGCAAAAGGGATGTTTTTGCAATTTGCCTCCTTGCTTCTCTCTCACTATGAGTTTGTCTGCTGCTGTGACCCAATATTCTTCCATCGATTCCAACCTAGTATTGAATACTGACAGATCTCCAGAAATTCCATTCAGGTTCCAGTGGCCAGATTGGGACTGCTGAGACGTCCAGAACTCGGACTTGACAGCTACCATGGATTCTCAGCCTCTCCAGTGTGGTGTGAGCGCCTGTGTGGACTAACTGGACCCGATCCCGTGAGTAATCTTAAGTAAAATCCATATATATAATTTTTTTATCAGTTGTTTCTTTAGAGATGCTAATACAAGAATACTTCACACGGAATGTATAAAACCAAGGTAAGTCTTTGATATTCATATAAATGATATAACTCAGTTTTGGAGATCAGAAACTTGGGAATCTTTTAGCAAATCTTTCTAAAACAGAGGTAAACAAAACTCCTAAAGATTATTGGGTTTCCATGACTTATTTATTTATGCAGTAAAGACAAGTCCTTTGGTACACTTTAGCAATACTCTAAAAAATGAAAAACATTTCTCCATTCCAAAGGATGCTGAAGTGTGGAATGAAGTGTGCTGAGGTCTGTGCTTGTACCAGGACGCACTTGTGAGTCACTGAACAGACCTGTTTTGGTTTTTTTTGTTTTTCAATAATCTGTGAGGAATGCACAAGCTTGGCTTGCACTGCACCAGGGGCTTGAGAGTCTTAAATCTAATTAACACAAACTGTATGAGAAAGGCCAGGTGAGTGCAACAACGCTTTTTTTTTTTGGGTGGGGGGGTCCCAGAAGTGTGATTCAATCTTAGAAAAAGTTTGCGATGCGCTGCTGAATAGAAAGTGAAATTCCTTTGGTGTGGTGAAGTGGAATATGCTGTAATTGTGGAAAATTCAAAAAGAGATCATAACTTAAAGAAATTACCTTGCAGTATTCCAATACACCACTTTCAATATTAATCCATTAAGATGTCAACTGGCGCTTAGCGCGGGCAGGGTGGCGCATGCCTTTAATCCTGCAGACTTGGGAGCAGAGGCAGGCGGGTCTTTGTGAGGTTCAGGCCAGCCTGGACTACAAGAGCGGAATTCCAGGACAGCTGGGGCTACAGGGAGACCCTGCTCTCGAAAAACCAAATAAATAAATAAATAAATAGAATAAATAAATAAATAAATCATACAATAATATAAATGATCAATGTCCATCAAAACTCCCCTGTCAAAAGACTAACGAATGGATCAAAAGAGAAAGACCAGCCTTTTGTGTTGTTCTTCAAAAACAAACTCATCTCACCTTCAAGGATAGACCCTATCTTACAGTGAAAGGCAGAAAGAAAATAACTGCAAGCAAATGGCTTCTAAAAGTAAAGCCGGTCTTGCAATTCTATATCTGACAAAATATGACTTTAAATTAAAACTAATCAAAAGAGATAAAAGAGGGTCACTTCACTCTAATCAAAGGAAAATACCAAGAAGATACTATACATGAACTATAATATTACAATTCATAAAAATACGTAACTGCCAGGACTAAGAAAAACACAGAGTTAACCACAATTCAATAATATAATGGTGACTGTTAAACCACTGTCACATACAGTAAACTGTGACAAATAATAAACAAAGATAGAGGCATCTAATATAAAATAACCTTATGAGAAATGGACCTAATGGAACCTATTCGATATATCCACCCACACCCAAAGAACTCATTTCTATTCAGCAGCACTGCACTGCTTATATGCGCACCACGGAGGTGGAGGCAGGAAGATCAGGAGTTCAAAGCCACCCTACATATTTGTGAATTTGAGGCTTTGAACCCTAAACACAACCTGGAAACCAAAAAAAAAAATAAATAAATATAAACCACCAGCGGGGTGTGGTGGCACCACTTTAATATCCTAAGCACTTTGGAGGCCAGAGCAGGCGGATCTCTGAAGTTGTAGTAAGGGCCAGCCTGGTCCTACAAGAGTGAGCTCCAGGCCAGATGGGGTACAGGGAGACCCTGTCTCAAAAAAGACACACCCTGAAAAAAAAAACCCAAAACCAAAAAATCAACCAAAATAACCCAAAATAGACTCGTCTCATGACCCTTGGGCCCCTCAAGATGAAGTTTCATTTTGCTCAAGGCGTCAGGAACAATCCAAGCAAGGCAACCATCCTGCTGTGTAGGAGTCTTTAGGAACTTGGGAACACTGAGCAAAAGGAGGCACACTGAACCACGGCCATGCAACCCGGCACCTGCAGTGACATGTGTCTGCTGGTGGCAGTGTCAATGCTTTCATCAGTGGGCTGCCAGTGTCCACTCTGTGAGCCTACCTACTAAACATCCCATGTACAAGAACTGAGCACTACTCACAGCTCCCTCCAACAGAAGACGACACAAAGAGATTCACCTTCCATCTTAGGTGTATCTAATGGCGTATGAATTTTACAGCCGAACCATGTAACTCGAAATGGCTCAGATGTCGTTCTCTGGTTTTGTTTTTCTTTCCTTTCTTTTATTTTTAATATGGGAACGCTTTCAACGAATTGCGTGTCATCCTTGTCCGCAGTAGGCCAATGTAATCTTCTCTGTATCATTCCCATTTCGTATATTTGCTGCGGAGCGAGCACAATGTTTCTCCTCTGAACAGAACACAAGTAGCACCAGTCTACATGCACGGAGAAGGAAGAAGGCTACTACATTATATACAATGACTGTTTCACGCTATTGGGCCAGAAATCTCAGCCAGTGTGACCAAACAAGACCCCAGACATCCCAGACTAGCACCTTCTGCTGTAAATGTCTGCTTCGCATTTGTCCCCATTAACCTGTATTCAGCACAAATTAAAAACACAACCATGGGCCTTGGGCCAAAATCCACTGCTGGAATTCAGTGATGTAACATGTAGGCTTTCCCTGTCTGTACTCCTTTCTTGCATGGATTTGAGTGCTTCTTTATAATCCTCCAGTACTGTACATCCAAAGAAAGTTCACTAGTCTTTGAGGCACTTTCCTTACTTGCAAGCCAGGTGTGCTTCCACACTGTCTCCCTCCTTTGGGGGTGTGGTTAGAATTAAAGTGCCAGTAGGAACCTGGTATATACTCAATATGTTATCTTATTTTAAAAAAGTCGTTAATGCGAGAGCCGTAAGGCTGGTGACCTGCATTTGGAACTCCAGCACTTGGGAGGCAGAGGCAGGCATCTCTGAGTTTTCCAAGTCATCAGGGGCGTGTGGGAAAATGTGTCGTCTGCAAGAAAGCAATCGCCCCCCATCTTTCAAACACCATACAACTAACTTCCTTATTGGTGCTTTCCCAAAACACAGCACTGCATATGGCCAAAAAAAAAAAAAAAAAAAACATCAGGGTTTAGTGATGATGTCTGGGGAAGAGCACACTCTGAAAGCACAGCTAGCTCCCAGATCAGCATCCTCAGCAGAACCTTCCATGCCCAGCAGAGCTTCCACTCTGACCTCATAAGCAAGAGAATGAGGACGCAGTACATTAAAGATTTCAGCAGAAGTTATGATGCAGCACAGTAGAGGCCTTTCATTATACCTAGTGTGTACAAGGCTGAGTTCAATTTCTGGCAACATAAAAAGTGAAAAAGAAAACGTATTTTAAAGTGTTAGGAGGAGCTTGGGTGTGGTGGTGGCAACGCCTTTAATACTCATGGGGAGGCAGAGGCCAGGTGGATCTTTGTGAGTTCACGTTCCAGCCTGGCTACATAGAGTTCCAAGGACAGCTGGAGCGACAGAGAGACCTGTTCAAAAAAAAAAAAAAAAAAAAAAAAAAAAAAAAAAGTGTTAGGAGGAAAGAATAAACCAAGAAACACATCTGGCAATTGCTGACTACTATGGTGTTTCGGAGCTATGCCCACACTTCAGTGCAGAATTGTCTCAGATGCTCAGACCAGAAAGGTTCAGATTGGGGAATCACAACATCTTGTCACTTTATTTCATGACACCATAACTCTATCCTCCAAAGTGTCGGAAAAAAAAAAATACACTTACGTTGAAAAATTATGCCTATCTGCAATGAAGTCTACTGTCAAACTGCAAATATGCTCTTGTGGTGATAACATGGACACAGGACAAAAACTGCTGCTTAGCCCACAAACAAGTAGAAGATCTAAAAGGCTCCTCAGGACTTCAATTAGAGACTGTGTTTCTGATGCTGAGGAGAGGAAGGATTCAGTGTGCCTCGCTGTTCCTCTGCCAAGGTGGTCTCCTGAGCGACCTACTGGATGCCTGAGCAGAGTTACATAGGTGGACTGTAGTGGCCTCCACCTGGGTTGTTCCTCAATGCACAAATCAGTCCCGTGTTTGCTCAATGCCTAGGTACAGATATACTTAGAAAACTGAGGTGTGGCCGGGCGTGGTGGTGCACGCCTTTAATCCTAGCACTTGGGAGGCAGAGGCAGGCGGATCTTTGTGAGTTCAAGGCCAGCCTGGTCTACAGAGCGAGTTCCCAGGAAAGCTGGGGCTACAGGGAGAACCCTGTCTAAAAAAAAGAAACGATGAAGAAAAAAAAAAAAAAAAAAAAACTGAGGTGTGGGTGCTAAAGTTCCCACATCAGGTTGGTAGGGGCAGGGGGTTTTAGGGGAAGAGGGAGCCCCTGGCTTCTTTTGTCTTTTCCTTTACCAGTTCCAGGCTTCCTTTTTTTTTTTTTTCCATTCATCAGATAGCTTTATTACTATTATCTGCTAAGAAAGAGAGGTACACAGCCTTCCTGAGGGATCAGGCTTCCTTTTTTGAAGCATGAGCAGACTTTCATTTTCAAGTAAAACTTTTGTCCAAGAGACAACAAGGTGCCGGTTTTAAAATTTATTTTTTTTAAAATTTTAGTTTTATATTTAGTTGTTTATTTTTATTTTTTGTGTGTGTGTGTTTGTGGAGTTCAGAAGGGGTGCACCCATTTGCTGCAAGAAGCAGCAGTGCTCTTAACCCCTAAGCCATCTCTCCAGCCCTTAATTTATTCTATTACTCTCTCAAGGGACTAGATGTGATTTTTTTTTTTTGTTTTTTTTTTTTGAGACAGGTCTCCCTATTGCCTGAAGTGGCCTGGAACTCACTTGTATGTAGACCAGATGGCCTTGATCTCACAGAGATCCACCTGCCTCTGCCTCCCAAGTGCTGTGATATCACACCTGATACAACTAACATTAAAAAAAATACTCATGCCACCTTGGGGCTGGAGAGATGGCCTAGCGGTTAAGAGCGCCGACCGCTCTTGCAGAGGACCCGGGTTCTATCCCCCGCAATCCCCAGCACCCACATGGCGGCCGAGAGCCGTCTGAAACTCCAGTTCCAGGAGAACTCCAGTTCCAGGGGAATCCGAGACCCTCTTCTGACCTCCGCAGCATTGCACGACACGGGTGCACAAACCTGCATGCAGACAGTACATTGATATACATACCGAAATAAATAAAATAAAAAAAAATTAAAAAAAAAAAAAATACTCATGCCACCTTTAATCCTAGCACCGGGAGGCAGAGGCAGGCAGAGCTTTGAGAGTTCAAGGCCAGCCTGGTTTACACAGTGAGTTCCAGGACAGCTGGGGCTATAGGGAGACCCTGTCTCAAAAAGACCAAAAAAAACCCCCAAAAAACAAAAAAAAACACTTATGCCTGCCAGGTGTGGAGGCGCACGCCTTTAAACCCAGTGCTCTGGAGTCAGAGGCAGGCAGTTTTCTGTGGGTTCTAGGCCAGCCTGGTCTACATAGTGAGTTCCAGGCCAGCTGGAGCTACAGGGAGACCCTGTCTCAAAAAGACAAAAATAAATAAATAAATAAAAATTACTTTCATTCCATGTATAATAAAGTGTATTGCTTGCATATTTAGTGCACCTGTGTCATGTAATGCTCACAGAGGTTAGAACAGGGTGTCAGGTCCCCTGGAACTGAGGGCAGATGTTAGCTGGCATATGAGTGATGGGATCAGAACCTGGGTTCTCTGTACCAGCAGTGTGCTTCTCTCCAGATGAGCCATCTCTCTAACCCCACGACTATGATTTTTGAGATGAAGAAAATAGTATAAAGGAAAGACGGAAGTCCAAGTTGGAGTGACTTACACAATGCAATTCATAAAATCCTGGCTATCGAAAGTGATTCTAAAGTCATAGCAAGAGTGCCATTAATCAAAATACTCCTGGAAAACAATAAGGTGGGAGACCTCCTTGTTCCTAAAGATCAACAACTACTGCAAAGCTAGATGGTGCGGTGCTGACAAGGAACAGGGTAGATTCATCTTCCTTCCCCCTCTTCCCCTGCCCAGCAAGCCAATCTGAACCCTCACTAACTAGACACCATATGCTGATGCCCCTACCTGCCCCACTTTGTTCAGAGCCCTGGAAGGGAGGAACGGTACTATTTTTACTAGCACTCCTCAGAAAGTCAAGTAAAGGAAAGGTAGAAGCCCAAATGTCTAAGTCCTAAATCCTTAAAACTAATTCCTTTCTACTCGATTTTTTTTTTTTCTCCTGAGACAGGGTCTCCCTGTAGCCCCGGCTGACCTGGAATTCACTATGTAGACAAGGCTGGCCTTGAACTCACAAAGATCTGCCTGCCTCTGCCTCCCAAGTGCTAGGATTAAAGGCGTGTGCCACCACACCCAGCTTTCTACTCAAATATTTTAAAAATTGTATACAACTTGAGTCTTCTGAGGAGCACTTCCCATTCTTATGTATACAACTTGAGTCTTCTGAGGAGCACTTCCCATTCTTATGTATTCAAAGAACTCCTGATTCTCATTCCTATATCCTAAACTTATCCATCTTCCCCCCAACACACACAAATTAACAGATGAATTTCCATCTACATATAACACATGTCCAAACTAGGGGCTCTCCTCAATACCACAGCTAGCTCTATCTACACAGACCCCGTCCCTGGGAGCAGCATCCTAGTTCTCTCTGCCGCACCCTTCAGTCCAGCTTTGGAGCACTTCTATCACACCATGAGACTCCTTCCCACTTTTTCCCTTCCACTCTTGACCCATTACAACACATTCACTAGCATGTCATAAAGCACCTAAAGAAGAGCCCTACTTTGGTGACACCTTTAATCCCAGTACCCGGGAGGCAGAGCAAAAGAATCTAACTCCGTGAGTTTGAGGTCAGCCTAGTCTACACAGCAAGTTCCAGGCCAGCTAGGGCTACATAGTGAGTTCCTGTCTTAAAAAACCCAAAAGAAGGGACTGACTGCAGTGATGGCTCAGTACTGGCTGCTCTTACAGAGGACATGAGTTTAGTTCCCTGCATCCGCATGCCAGCTAACATCTGCAATTTCAGTCCCAGGGGATCCAATGCCTTCCTCTGGCCTCCACAGGCATTGCATGCACCAGTACATTTATACACACACAGGCAAAATGGTCATACACATAAAGTAATAAAATAAACAAAGCCCTGGGGCTGAAGAGATGGCTCAGCAGTTAAGAGCACCTACTGGTCTGTCAGAGGACCTGGGTTTGATTCCCAGCACCCACATGGCAGCTAAGAACCATCTATAACTCCAGGTCCAGGGGAATCTGACGCCCTCTTCTGACCTCCCTGGCATTGCATGACACCGGTGTACCAATCTATATGCTATTAGTACATCCATACACATAAAAATAAAAATAAAGCCAAAAAAAGTCATGTGTGGTGGCACACACCTTTAATCTCAGCACTGGGGAGGCAGAGGCAGGTGGATTTGTGAGATTTAGGTCAATCTGGTCAACACAGTGAGTTCCAGGCCAACTGGGGCTACTGGGAAATCCTGTCTCAAAACAAAACACCCAAAACTAAACCAAACCACAAAACCTAGTAAAGTGTTTCAAGAAAATGGATGCTGAAGCCTGAAAGCAAATGATGGCTTGGCTACCTCCTAATATTTTTTTTTTTTTTGGTCTTTTCGAGACAGGGTCTCCCTGCAGTCCCAGCTGTCCTGGAACTTACTCTGTAGACCAGGCTGGCCTTGAACTCACAAAGATCCGCCTGCCTCTGCCTCCCAAGTGCTAGGATTAAAGGCGTGTGCCACCACGCCCAGCTATATTTTTCTTTTTGGGGTCTCCCTGTAGCCCCAGCTGTCCTGGAACTCACTCTGTAGACCAGGCTGGGCTTGAACTCACAAAGATCCGCCTGCCTCTGCCTCCCAAGTGCCACCACGCCCAGCTTCTCCTAGTCTTGTAACTCGCCTTGGAAACAGTCTCTCACTAGGGCAGCTGATGAGTCTCCCTGCACAGGGCCAGATGCATGAGCCATAGGGGATGCTGTTGCTGTCACGGAGCCTTTGAGGTGGCAGGGATCTGAGCCTTCCCCACTCTTCTCATCTCCTAGCTTCACTGGAGCTCCAAGCTCTTGTGGGGGGAAAGAGCTCTCTGTCTTCTGATTCTGCCCTTCCTTTCCCTAGGTCAGAATTTAGAAGCAGTCTTCAAATACACCTTTCATAGAGCCGGATTCTCTGTTGTAATTTCCCATATTGCTCAGCAGTTTATAGTACTTACCAGGATCTGTCTTTACATATCTGAGGATCTAAAAATCCTTGAGCTACAGAATACACTTGTGGTTTACTACCCTTTCATCCCTCCCTCCCTTCTTTCTAGCTTTCTGATTCAAAGGGTCTCAATGTGCAGTTTGGGTACTGTGCATCACCACACCTGCAATTACTGCAATTCTTTTTTTTTTTTTTTTTTGAGACAGGGTCTCCCTGTAGCCCCAGCTGGCCTGGAGCTCAATCTGTATACCAGGCCTGCCTCTGCTAGGATTAAAGACGTGCACCACCATGTGTGGCTTAAAGATGGTTCTTAGCCGCCATGTGGGTGCTGGGAATCGAACCAGGTCCTCTGCATGAACAGTCGGTGCTCTTAACTGCTGAGCCATCTCTCCAGACCTACAATTCTATCATTTAACAATGTTTAGAATTCTGCAGACCTTCAATAAATATTTAAAAAATAAACAGGTATTCAGGAAAACTAAGATTAAGTTATTGGTGTTGGATCCTCTGGAACTGAAGTTATAAACAGCTGCCACTGTGGGTGCTGGGAATTGAACAAGAGTCCTCTGCAAGAGCAGTGGGTGCTCTTAACCACAGAGCCATCTCTCCAGCCCCAACTTATTTATCTTTATTTTTTGTCTTTTCGAGACAGGGTCTCTCTGTAGCCCCAGCTGTCTTGGAACTCACTCTGTAGACCAGGCTGGCCTTGAACTCACAAAGATCCGCCTGCCTCTGCCTCCCAAGTGCTAGGATTAAAGGCGTGCGCCACCATGCCCGGCTGTGTAATCTTTTTAAAAATAACCTAAAAACTCCAGGCAAGGTGGCCCATGCCTTTAATCCCAGCACTTGGGAAGCAGAGGCAGGCAGATCTCTGTGAGTTCCAGGCCAGCTGAAGCTACAGGGAGACCCTGCTCGGGAATATCTGGCTGCAGGCTGGTGCTGCTGTTTGGGGAGGTCATCAGGCCTTGATGGAGGCACATCAATGGGTGGGGCTTTGAGAGTTTATAGCCTCATCCCACTTCCAGTTTGTGGATGGAAATGTGACCAGCCAGTGTCCTGCTTGCCCTGACACCCCCACCTGGCATGGACTGTAATTTCTGGTTCTTGTATTTGTCACAACAACGGGAAGTAACACAGAAGCCAAGGAGGAGTCACTGCTCAGTTTCAGAGGATTCCATTCATGTTCTCTTGGCACCACTGGAATGGGTCACTGCCAAACACTATCCTGGCAAGCAGGGCACAGAGGAACAAAGCTGCCTCAGGGCAAGCAGAGAGCAAACAGAATGAGAAGGCAAGAGGAGACAGCCTCTACCCAGGCTTGGTGGCCCATGGGTTTAAGCCTAGCACTGGGGGCAGAGGAGGGTGGACCTCTGAGATCAAGGCCAGCCTGGTCTACAGAGCGAGTTCAAGGCCAGCTGGGGCTACAGAAAGACCCCTATCAAAACACACACACACACAAACACACACACACACACACACACACACACACACACAGTGATTGATGCTTTGTATCTACTCAAAAACAAAAATATAAAACCAAACCAAAGAAACAAAAACCACAAAAGAAATCGCCTCCAGAGGCACCCTCCCCCTACTTCCTACAATTAGGACACCCCTTCTAATAGCCCATTCAGCTATGAATGTCAAGATCTAACCACAGATCATAGCACCAGCAGCTGGGAACCAAGCCGTCAACAGAGGAGCTTCTGGTACTCCACTCCATACCTAAACCTAAGCAAATTCCCATCTGCTTACCATTCTGAGGGCTATGAGAAAAATCTGGATATCAGGAGCTCAACCTTTTACCCTAAAGGCTAACCCCAAGTAAATTCAACTATCCACTTTGAATATACCATACAATTCTCTAAATTATCTGAGGTGTTTAACAGAAAGCTTGATAAAAAGTGAGCCAAATAAAACACTGGAAGTGAAGCATCTGGTAGGCTGAGGCCAAAATAAATCCTTACTAAAGTCTTGGTAAGCAGGTAGAGACATCTCCACTGAATAGATAGGAAGACACGGTATAGAGAGAACCCCACCCAAGGACAGGCGGATGGAAAGGCAATTCCCCTGGCCAGGGACTAGATGGAAAAGACTGCTGCAGACACCTCCAGACATAGGCCCTCACACCACCCAGTGCTTGAGAGAAGAAGGAGCCAGTTACAAGTGAGGAAAAGTTTGACTGGAACCATTTAACAGCTTCAGGAGACCATGACAAAGAAGAAATAAAACGAAAATGTGAACTTGCTCTGTAGGGCACAAGCCTGGTACAAGTGGACTTGAGACTCTCCCACAGCAGTCGCCACACCGTGACTCAATATTTTTGGTGTAGGGAAGATATCATACTTATTTAATTCCCATTACTTGTTGTATCTCCTACATCTACCAAATGTCTTTCATAGAGGAACTAACATGTCTGTTGACTGGCTGAATAAACAAGATCAAAATAAAAAAGTAAAACGCAAATAATCAGAAAGCATTCACTGGGGGAGGCTGTCACTAATGCTACCCCTACAGATCAGGCACCCAGGATCATCTTAGCCAAATACTGCCCCTCCTCCAAGGAAACCACTACACCAGAAAACCAAAAATAAGCTATCAGTAAAAAGTACATGCATAGGGCTGGAGAGATGGCCTAGCAGTTAAGAGTGTCAACCGCTCTTACAGAGGACCCAGGTTCGATCCCCAGCACCCACATGGCGGCTGAGAACCGACTGAAATTCCAATTCTAGGGGAATCCGATAAACTCTTCTGACCTCCACAGCATTGCATGACACGGGTGCACAAACCTGCATGCAGACAGTACATTCATACACATACAAAAATAAATAAAAATTAAAAAAAGTACATGCATAGTAGGGGACTTCAATACCCCACTGAGCCCATTGGACAGGTCAACCAGACAAAGAATAAACAGAGATATCTGAACTGAATGATATGATACACCAAACAGACCTCATAGACATCTACCGAATATTCCGCCCGAATACCAGAAAATACACTTTCTACTCAGCACCCCATGGAACACTCTCCAAAACTGATCACATACTGGGACACAGAAAAAAACCTCAAACAAATACAAAAAGATTGAAATAATTTCATACATTCTATCAGACCACAGTGCAATAAAGTTCAACATCAACCAGGATAAGTCCTACTATCTACAACAACGCATGAAGACTAAACAACACACTCCTGAATAACGAATGGGTCAAGGAAGAAATAACAGCATTCCTGGAACTGAATAACAATGATAATACAACACAACAAACTTATTGGATACTTTAAAAGCAGTCCTAAGAGGTAAGTTTATAGCCCTGGGTGCCTACATTAGAAAAACAGAAAGAGCACAAGTGAACGATCTAACACTGCAGCTAAAAACACTTGAGAGACAACAACGAATGAACCCTAAACGCAATAGACAGGAAGAAATAACAAAAATCAGAGCAGAAATCAATGAAATAGAAACAAAGAAAACAATACCAAAAATAAATAAATAAATAAAGTTGGTTCTTTGAGAGAACAAGACAGACATACCTCTAGCCCAGTTAAACAAAAGAAAGAGATAAAGAGCAACTCCAAATCAATACAATCCATGATGAAAGAGGAAATATCACAACAATGAAAAGATCCAGATAATCAGCCTGGGGGTGGTGGCGCACGCCTTTAATCCTAGCACTTGGGAGGCAGAGGCAGGTGGATCTTTGTGAGTTCAAGGCCAGCCTGGTCTACAGAGTGAGTTCCAGGACAGCTGGGGCTACAGGGAGACCCTGTCTTGAAAAGGAAAAAAAACACAAAAAAAAAAAAAAAAAAAAGAAGAAGAAGAAAAAGAAGAGGAGGAGGAGGAGGAGGAGGAGATCCAGATCATACGGGAATACTTAAAAAACCTATACTCTTCTAAGTTTGAAAACCTAGGAAAAATGGACGAATATCTGAAATCCTGAGAATCACCAAAGCTTAACCAAGAAGAGATCAACAGCTTAAACAGACCCATAATATAGGAAGAAACTGAAAATGTAATAAGAAACCTCCCAACTAAAAAAAGCCTAGGCCCAGATGGTTTCATGGCAGAATGGCAGAATTTTATAAAACATTTCAAAAAGACTTAGAACCATTATTACTCAAATTGTTCAGAAGGATTCAAGCAGAGGGAAATCTCCCAAATTCCTTCTATGAAGCCAGCGTCACTCTAATACCAAAACCAGGCAAAGATACAACCAAAAGGGAGAATTATAGACCCATCTCCCTAATGAACACAGATGCCAAAATTTTAAACAGGATACTGGCAAATAGCATACAGACGCACATCAAGAAGATCATCCATCATGACCAAGTTGGATTCATACCAGAGATGCAGGGATGGTTCAACATATGAAAATCAATAAATATCATCAAGCATATAAATGGACTGAAAGATAAAAACCACACCATCATCTCAATTGACTTGGAAAAAGCCTTTAACAAAATCCAGCATCCCTTCATGCTTAAAGTCCTAGAGGGAATTGGATTGGAGGGATCATTCCTCAATGTAATCAAAACCATATACAGGAAACCCACAGCCAATATCATCCTAAATGGAGAAAAGACAGAAGCATTCCCTTAAAGGTAGGAACTTGGGAAGGCTGCCCCCTGTCACCACTCCTCTTCAATATAGTGCTTGAAACACTTGCTAGGGCAATAAGGCAAGAAAAGGAAATTAAATGTATGAAACACTTGTACACTTGTAGGAAACACTTGTATGAAGCCGCAGCAACAAAGCACCTCTTGCTCGTTCTTCTCAAAGCGGTTTATTCAGGCAGGCAGGTCTTGTCAGAACGGTTTATTTAAGCACATCTTTCTCCTTCTCCAAGCTTCTCCCTCTAAGCCTCAGGTCTTTCCCTCTAAGCCTTCTCCCTTCTCCAAGCCTTCTCCTTCCTCAGGCAAGCAAGCTTCTCCCTTAAGACTAGAAAGTCCCTCTATTTATCCACCTTCCCAGCCCAGGTTGCGTGGCCTCAGTCTATTGGTATCATCTGGCCTGATAGGGTGCACCTGCACAGCTCGAACGGTGAGCGTGGCTTTACTTAGAGGTAGGAGGGAAACAGGTGTTAGTCATAAGACTCAGGTGTTAGTCATAAAACTTGGCTAAAGTCTCGGGTGCCTTCTTAGGACTGTCGCCACACCCGCTCCCCACATTTAAAGGAGTATTAATTGGAAAAGAGGGAGTCAAGCTATCCCTTTTTGCTGAAGATATGATTGTTTACCTAAGGGATGATAAAAACTCCACCAGAAAACTCCTAGAAATGATCAACAGTTTCAAGTAAAGTGGCAGGATATAAAATTAACCTAGAAAAATCAGTAGCCTTTCTTTACACGAATAACAAGCAACTGAAGAAGGAACTCAAGGAGACCTTCCCACTCACAATAGCCTCAAAAACAATAAAATACCTAGGAAAAAACCTAACCAAAGACACCAAAGATCTCTATAACAAAAATTTTAAACCCTTGAAGAAGGAAATTGAAGAAGACATCAGAAGATAGAAAGACCTGCCATGCTCATGGATTGGGAAAAGTAATATAGTAAAAATGTCCATTCTATCCAAATTAATATACAGATTCAACCCAATCCCAATTAAAATCCCCAAGAATTTCTTCACATGCTTGGGAAAAAAAAAGTCCTTAATTTCATGTGGAAAAACAAAAGACCCCAAATAGCCAAAGCAACCCAATGCATGGGGGAATCTCCATACCAGTCTTCAAACTATACTACAGGGCTATAGTTATAAAAAACAGCTTGGTACTGGCACAAAAACAGACCTGTTGACCAATGGAACAAAACTGAAGATCTCAAATTGAGCACATACAATTTCAGCAACATCATATTTGACAAGGGGGCCAAGAAGACACAATGGAGGAAAGAGAGCATCTTCAGCAAGAGGTGTTGGCAAAACTGGGCCACCACTTGTAGAAGAATAAAGTTAAACCCCTACCTCTCACCTTGTACAAAAGTCAACTCCAGGGGCTGGAGAGATAGCCTAGGGGTTAAGAGCACCAACTGCGCATGCCTTTAATCCTAGCTCTCGGGAGGCAGAGGCAGGCGGATCTTTGTGAGTTCAAGGCCAGCCTGGTCTACAGAATGAGTTCCAGGACAGCTGGGGCTACAGGGAGACCCTGTCTTGAAATGACAACAAAAAAAAAAAAAAAAAAACATAAAAGGCACCAACTGCTTTTGCCAGAGGACCCGGGTTGTGATCCCCACACCCAAATGAGGCTAGAACTGAACTGTAATTTCCAACCTTCCATCCAGGCGAACTCCATTTCCAGGGAATCCCGAGACCCTTCTTCTGACCTCCGGCATTGCACGGCACACGGGTCGTGCACAGACCTACCTGCAGACAATACATTCATAACACATATCAAAACATAAAAAGAAATAAATTAAAAAACAAACCCCAAAAAAGTCAACTCCAGTGGATCAAAGCCTCAATGTGAAACCCAAACCTGAAGGTGAGTAGCAGAAACAGTTGGCAGCAACCTAGCAAGCCACCAGGGTAGGAAAAGACTTCTTTCGAAATCAAGCCAGCCAGCTGGGGCAAGAATTAAGGTAGACATGGACAAATGGGAACTCACTTAAACTCAAACTCAAAACTTCTGGTACATCAAAGAAACAATCACAGCCTGCAATAGCGGGTGGCGGCACGCCTTTAATCCTAGCACTTGGGAGGCAGAGGCAGGGGATCTTTGTGAGTTCAAGGCCAGGCCTGGTCTACAATAGTGAGTTCCAGGACAGCTGGGGCTACAGGAGACCCTGTCTCTGAAAAGCCAAAAAAAAAAAAAAAAAAAAAAAAAAAAAAACTCAGGAGTTGAAGATAGCAAATCCCACAGAGTGGGAGGAATCTACCGAGAAACATCTTAGAAAAGCATTATTCAGAAATACTAAAACATACAAAAAAAAAGAAAAAAAAAATTTACCTCTCAAAAGATGAAAAAACAATTGCCATAAAGAGTAAGACGAAAAGAGACTTCACAATGAGAATTATGAGATGGTCAGAGTAAACATTCTTAAAATGTCCAAGCATCAGAGCCGGGGCCATTAGTTTTAGTGGTGCGTTGCCTCTAATACCAGCACCTTGGTGCAAGTAGTGAGGGATTCTCTTTGAGGTCAAGACCACCTGGTTCTACATAGGGAGTTTCCGTGTACAGCCAAGTACAATGGAGACTCTCGTCTCTAAAAAAAGAAAAAAAAAAAAAAAAAAAAAAAAAGTGATTTTGTTAGGCTTAAACATTATTTAGCAGGCGTGGTGTTCACAAGCCTATGTAATCCTGAAACTTAAGGCAAGGCCGGTCGGATCATTTGTTGAGTTCACAGCCAGCATTGGTCTAGCACGATGAGTTCCAGAACACAGCTGGGACTTAAGGGAGACAAGTTCAAAGAAAACGACAAAAACAAAAAAAAGTGTTATTCACATAAACTCAATAATTAATAGGGAAATGCAAAAAAAAAAAAAAAAAAGGAAATCGCAGAATTAAAACCACATTAAGATGATCATCTTACTTCCAATAAGACTAGGCTAGATCACGAAAACATGAACAAATGATAACCAAGTGCTGGAGAGGTGTGGTGTGAAAGAGGAACCAACTCATCCACTTAGGTGGGAATGTAAACTTGATACAGCCACATGGAAAGGCAGTGTGGAGAACTCTTTGGAAGACTCAAAATGCAGCATTACCTCAACCACCCGAGACCCAGCCATACCACTTGTGGGGTAGCTATCCCCATACAAGATCATCTTACTTACGCAGAGATCCACTTCATATCCATGTTTTATGCAAGCTCTCTTCATTCAAGAGCGAAGAGTGGAACCAATCCAGAAGTGGCCCTCAAACTGACTGAGTGGATAGAGAAATGTGGAGAGTACAATCTACACAATTGGTTCTATGCAGAGTAAAAAAACATCAACACTTTGCAGGTAAATGGATGGGGGGGTGGGGAAACTGAAGATATGTCTAAGTGTAGTAACCAGTCCCAGAAAACAAACGAGGATAGGGTATCCCTCATCTGTGAATCAGAGCACCAATTACCAGGTTGATAGGCAAACTGGAGCCACATTGTTTTTCCTCGTTATCTGAAAGACAAGTGACCTCTTATATTGTGAATCCATCTAACAGGTTTCTAAACTAAGCTAAGCATACCATGTATTTGCAGAATTAGGAGTTTTTAGTATATTGGTAGGAAGTATATGTATGCCATATTTTAGAGTAAATAATGACAAAAGGAGCAGAAAAGAAAACCTGTTTTGTCATGACATTTGTCGAACCTACACGACAGTACATTTATTTTATCGGGAGTGTTTCTTGCTATTTCTTATACAATGGCTGTTAAGCTTTTGTCTAACATTTTGCTAAATATTATAAAGTAGTTACAAAAGTATCAGGCTGGTGTAAATTCCCTTTCTGGATGCTTAACGGACCATACTTAAAGCCCTACCAACTTGGACTTAGGGACCTAGGGGATAACATTGTTCCTTGCCCTCAGAGGTCAACAAGTTCCCAATTGGATCTAGTCATTGGGGCATCTCTTAAATACTCCTGCAAATGTGGTCACCAATCTTCCTGTGTACGAAGAAGTCTTGGAGGATCCACTAATGGAACTTCAGTCACACAATGTCCAGTTCTATAAAGCGAATCCTCTTGCTCATGTTTCAGAAGTGGAAGCCTGGTCTAGCCAGACTCTGACTTTGTCAAGTGGATGAACTGGTGATTGAAAAGCAAAAAGGAAACAGGCAGGGATACGTTTCCCCTCCCTGCCAAACACCGCCCCACCAAAAAAACCTCGTGCCAGCCTGACCTGAGAAAAAAAAAACCCTTGATGAATCTGGGTTGTGTGGACTTAACATCCAAAGTAAATACGACCAAAATAATAAATCATTAGTGCCTGAGAAAGAATTTACTTAGTGTAAAAACTTGAGATCTAGTTATGACATAAGAGACCACCAAAGACAAAAAAAAAAAAAAAAAAAAAAAGAGCACAGTTGTTTTGCCTGTCTTACTGGCAAGTGCAGCTACCCTGTAGCTGCCACTGCTTTTGCCATCCTTCAAAGACATGAAGAGCTTTTCAACCTTCCAATATGGACTGAAGACTCATGTCTCTCCAAGAATCCTCCAAACCTTCAGTGCCAGATGGGGACTGCTGAGACATCCAACTTGTGGACTGAGGTACTACTGGGGTTTCCACTTCTTCAGAGTATAGACTGCCATTGTTGGACTACCCAGGCTGTATCATGGACACCAGTACAGGAAGATCAAGACAGGACGCAGTGCTTACTGGCCCTCATTTGGTGACCATGGGAAGGGAAAACCCCAGTGTGGAGCACAAGGGCAGAAATGATGGTGGTTTGGGCTTGCCAAGGAGGAGACTTCAAACATGGCATCTTTTAGCCTAATTAAAAAAAAAAAATCATAAGCTGAAGATGCTAAAACCTATGATATATGTGGCATGCATATGTGCATATTTTGGAGTGATGCATATTGGAAGGAACAACAACAACAACAACAACAACAACAACAGAAAAGACTGTGTCAAAGAACTGACTGAAACGGTGAACTTCTGCTCGAAATAGTAAACTTCTTCATCAAGAATTTTGAGAAAGACTGAGAAAAAGAAAAAAGCATGTTTGGCAGAATGCATGAGCTCTGGTGGGGTGGAGGGGGCAGGAAGGGAGGCACGGGTCTAGATTTGATTTGTAATGTAATTTTGTATGAAAAGCACAGAAAAAAAAGTATATGCGATTTCCTCTTTGGCCTTGTGTGCATTGCTTGTGTAGGAAGAAAAGGGTCCTTTTCTGGGCTGGAGAGATAGCCTAGCAGTTAAGAGCACCAACTGCTCTTGCAGAGAACCCAGGTTCGATCCCCAGCACCCACATGGTGGCTGAGAACCGTCTGTAACTCCAATTCCAGGAGAACTCCAGTTCCAGGGGGAATCTGAGACCCTCTTCTGACCTCCGCGGTATTGCACGACACAAGTGCACAAACGTACACGCAGACAGAACATTCATACACATACAAAAATAAATAAAAATTTAAAAAAAGGGTCCTTTTCTTTATTATTTATGTGTATGAGTGTACTGTCTGCATGTAAATAAGTGAACCCGTGTCGTGCAACGCTGTGGAGGTCAGAAGAGGGTGTCGGATTCCCCTAGAACTGGAGTTAAAGACGGTTCTTAGCCGCCATGTGGGTGCTGGGAATTGAATCCAGGTCCTCTGCAAGAGCAGTCAGTGCTCTTAACTGCTGAGCCATCTCTCCAGTCTGGAAAAGAGACCTTTTCAGGATATTTGAGGATACTAAATACTGAGGAAGGAGAAGGTGGAGGAAGCCTGCAGTGTATCTGCTAATCACTTTCAAAGACGTCTGACTCTAAATGGTATACTGAAGCATCAACCCCAAACATTGGGCTGGCTCAGTGGGTAAAAGGTGCTTGCTGCCAAGTCTGATAACCTGAGTTCAATTCCTAGACTCACATGGTGGAAAGAGAACTGACTCCTACAAGCTGTCCTTTGACTTCTACAAGCTTGCACAAGTGGTGTGGCATGCATGGCATGTGCCCGCAGCCGCTCCTACACAAATAAATAAATGTCTTTTTGAGACAGGGTCTCCCTATAGCCCTCAGCTGGCCCTGAACTCACAGATACACAGAGATCTGCCTCCCTCAGCCTTCCTAGGGCTGGAATTAAAGAGGACAGAAACGAGAAGACCCTCCTCAAGCAGACTCAAGCATTAGCAAAGGCTTCAAAGCAGCACCATGAGCCTAAATGATAATGAAGCAGAAGGCACAAAACAACTAGGAGTTATATCTCTTGACAGCATGAGGTAACACTCTTCGGCCTATCCTTAGCACCACTGATTCCTATTCATAGCAGAGGGAAACAGAAAGATGGAAGGGGTTAGCTTGTGCTATCCCCTCAGCATCCAGTCCACATGGCGTTTTTTTATGTGTATCAATGTACTGTCTGCATGTAGGTTGATGCACCCGTGTCATGCAATGCCGTGGAGGTCAGAAGAGGGTGTTAGATTCCCCTGGAACTGGAGTCAAAGATGGTTCTTGTGGGTGCTGAGAATTGAACCCTGGTCCTCTGCAAGAGCAGTTGGTGTTTTTTTTTTTTTTTTTGTCTTTTCAAGACAGGGTCTCTCCCTGTAATCCTAGCTGTCCTGGAACTCACTCTGTAGACCAGGCTGGCCTTGAACTCACAAAGATCCGCCTGCCTCTGCTTCCCAAGTTCTAGTATTAAAAGCGTGCACCACCACGCCTGGCAAGCAGTTGATGCTCTTAACTGTTGAGCCATCTCTCCAGCCCCATAGAATTCTAAAGCTGCTTAGCTACGTGTAGGATTTTAATTTCCTTTTCGGCTGTGCATAACAAGAGCAGACAGCAGTCTAATAATAAATCTAGTTTACTTTGAACAGCCAAGTAATACCCAGAACTTTCCTTTGTAATTATAAGTCCAAAGGTCAAAGCAAACTTAAAATATTTCTTTAACTATGATGAAACTCATGTAGCATACAATTAACCATTTTCAAGTGTACACTTCAGAAACTTGCAGTCCAAGTGTGTGCATAGTTGTGAGGCTGATGCTGGTCAACAGCAGTCCAAACTGTGAACACGCCTGTGAGGGAAGGCCCATGCTAAATGTGGGGAGCACCTTCTGCTGACAACCAGACAGAGGAGAAGGATGGTCACTGTGCTCTCTGTTGCTTTTTTCACCTCTTCTGTCCCGTTGTAGCATTCCTTCACTACTAGAACGAGCTTCCTCTGGTTTCCAAGGGAAACTGATAAAGCATCTCTTCAGTAATCCACCTAGGCCTTCAGTGCCAAACTGGGTCTGACACACCCAGTCTTATGGGTTGAACAACTACAGGATTCTCAGCCTTTCTAGTATGAGACACCCATTGTTGGTATCCTGGACCATATCCCATAAAACAACTAATAAATACTTTTAACTTTTATTTATTTATTTAATTAAAAAAAATTGGGGGGGGGGGTTTGGTCTTTTCGAGACTGGGTCTCCCTGTAGCCCCAGCTGTCCTGGAATTCACTCTGTAGACCAGGCTGGCCTTGAACTCACAAAGATCTACCTGCCTCTGCCTCCCAAGTGCTTGGATTAAACATGTGTGCTACCATGCCTGGTGGCTTAGCCAGACATTTTAAAAATCACACTATTACAGCCGGGCGTAGTGGCGCACGCCTTTAATCCTAGCACTTGGGAGGCAGAGGCAGGCGGATCTTTGTGAATTCAAGGCCAGCCTGGTCTACAGAGTGAGTTCCAGACAGCTATGGCTACAAAACCCTGTCTCGAAAAGACCAAAAAAAAAAAATTACACTATTACATCTACAAAGATGTTTACATGTGTGAAAAAAGAAGTATTGAGAAGTTGAACAGTTTGACATTTCTATCCCACATAGTTAAGATGGTCTTTAGAAATCCAAGAGGTCCTCTCTGCACATATAAACTTAGAACAAAATTTTAGTTCAGGCAAGAATCAGAATTCACATAAACTTTTGGGAGAAGTGGTTAAAAAAACAACAAAAAGGGGCTGGAGAGATGGCTCAGTGGTTAAGAGTGCTGACTGCTCTTGCAGAGGACTCGGGTTCAATTCCCAGCACCCACATGGTGGCTAAGAACCGTCTTTAACTCCAGTTCCAGGGGAATCCGACACCCTCTTCAGACCTTCCCGGCATTGCACAACACAGGTGCACAAACCTATATGCAGACAGTACACTCATACACATTATAAATACAACAACAACAACAAAAAACTATGCTGTAGGTATCTTCCAAAGTCCGATCAAAATCACAACACCCCCCCCTCCCCCCGGTCACACCTCAAAAATCTCTATCATCAAACTACACAGGCCAGAGTCACTCTGGCTGGAACAGGAAGCTGTGCATACAGAAGGTGAGTCAGCCAGCCCAGCACTGCTGCAGACAGGAACTCTGCTTTGGCCATAGGCTCTTTCTGTGCCAAATCTGTTTGGTGATTTTCATTTTTAACATAGACTCCATGAATGATGAGGCTGTGCTGGTCATTATAAAACTGTCTTATGTGACCCAATTATGACAGACTCTTAGGACCTAGCCCAGAAGGAAGCAGGGGAACCTTTCTCACAAAAGAAACCGAGACTGTGCCACAAATCAAAGTGTGATTACAGTGCCCTCTTAGTATCTCCAAAGCAGTATGAGTACGGCAAAGGGATGATACACTGTGCTTCATCAATGTATGCTGGCTGAGGAATCCTACTGTGAATAAGGAATTTTATGACAGGAAAATCCCACTCTCCTTCCATGAAAAGTAAACACTACCTGAAACCCAAGCAAGCACTCACCAGAGGCTCTGGAGAGGTGAGGTCTACCCCAACCTGACAGGCCCCTGTGTTCAGCATGGTGCCTTGGACTCTTCACACGTGCAGTAATAGCAACAGTCTCACAGGTGTGCTGGGGAGAAATTTTTGTGAAGGGCTCTCAGGTGCTGGATGAAAGAGGTATAAATATGAGGTCAAAGCAGTATTTTTAAAAAAGCATTCCAGGCCAGGTGTGGTGGCGCACGCCTTTAATCCTAGCACTTGGGAGGCAGAGGCAGGCGGATCTTTGTGAGTTCAAGGCCAGCCTGGTCTACAGAGTGAGTTCCAGGACAGCTGGGACTACAGGGAGACCCTGACTCGAAAAGACACCCCCCCCCAAAAAAAAGAAAAAGCATTCCAAAGCTGCAACCACCTCTTTCTTTTGAAATGGAGAGCCACGAGGAGATCAAAGGAGTGCCACTATTCACTCACTGTGTTCTGGAAGCCTCCTCCCTCCACCTGGCAGAGTCCCAAAGAGGTTGTCTAGTGGTATTAAACTTGACTAACAAAATCTCAAGTTTTACAGGCTGAGTATAGAAGCCTTCTGCATCGCAGCACAAGGTGGCCCTGTGAGAAGAGCACACCAACATGCAGGAACACACTTCTCCCTGCTCCCTCTACTAACCAGTCTGGCACAGCGAGTCCATTAGGCTGAAGCAACTTGCACAGCAGCATGCTTAACTCTGGCTAGGTCAGTCTCCTGAGCAGCAAGGTGCAGGCAGGGCAAGGAGAAGAAAATGAGGCTTACAAGAAACAAGCTTAAAGCTAAGCAGTAACGAAGGGCACAGAAATATTTCTACTGTATCACATCCCACAGGCTGGCCAAGAGCCCAGAATTTTCATTACAACTTTTCAAAGGGAGGGAGAAAAGGAGAAAAAAAATATTTCCATTATCAAGGCCCCAACTCAGGATGCCCTGCTGCACAAACAAAATTTGTGAAAGGTCAGCTATTCAGAGTCAAAAACCCAGCATGTGGAAAGCAGCAGGCCTTTTACATGGTGGGAGGGGCTCCTAAAACCACTACTATTTTGCACTGAAGTCTCCAAGCTTCACAGATCATTAAAGGTTTCTGAACCACGAGAAAGGAGGGCAAAGTTCAGGAAATAAATCAAAAGTTCCTCTGGGATGCACAAACGCCTACTTGGAACACTCTTTCAGCATGACTATCCTCCACATTAAACAACAGGGAGGACTTTTCGAAATAGAAGCAGAGATTCATTTTGTAATAAGCAATGTACTTTTTGGTTTAAAGGTTATCTGTACCATAAAAAATGATTCCTGGGGCTGGAGAGATGGCCTAGCGGTTAAGAGCGCCGACCACCCTTACAGAGGACCCGGGTTCGATCCCCAGCACCCACATGGCGGCCGAGAACCGTCTGAAACTCCAATTCCAGGAGGACTCCATTTCCAGGGGAATCCAAGACCCTCTTCTGACCTCCGCGGCATTGCACGACACGGGTGCACAAACTTGCATGCAGACAATACACTCATACACATACAGAAATTAAAAAAAAAAAGACTCAAACATTATATTATCATCAGAGGGAGCATGAGCAAAATCCGATTTCAGAGAGAATTTGAGCACAAAAAATGTCTTGAGAGGGAGTTGAAGCTTGCCTGCCTATCACAAATAAGACCCTGGGTTTGATACACACACACGTGCACATACACACACACACACACACACACACACACTCCTTGAGAACTTATTATGAAATATACAGTGTGCTAGGCTATGATGAAGAAAGAGTCCCTATCTTTTGGGGGAATTTAATATCTGGTTAGAGAAATAACATACATATTCATATAACTCTTCTTTGGAACTGAGGTGGGAAATGGTAAATCCAGGAGAGTGGTATTATTCACAGATGGTAATTTCAATCAGAATTCAAAGAAGAAGAGATGATTTTGAGCCATCAGTAAAATGAATCTTGGGTGTTCTTCTTTAGAAATCTGATTTCTAAGACTATCTGCCACTGTTTGTCATTTAATTTAAAATATTTATTATTTTTATTTTATGTGTATGAGTACATTGCCTGCATGTATGTAAGTGCACCCGTGTCATGAAATGCCCACAGAAGTCAGAAGAGCTGTGTTGAATCTCCTGGAATTGGAGTTATAGATGGCTGTTAGCCACCGTGTAGGTGCTGGGAACTGAACCCAGGTTCTCTCTAAGAGCGGTCAGTGCTCTTAACCACTGAGCCATCTCTCCAGCCCCTTGTTATTTAATTTTTATTTTGTTCATTTTTATTTATTTATTTATTTATTTATTTATTTATTTATTTATTTAGGTCTTTTCG
>VZQC01010991.1:1177598-1204522 GCA_009823505.1 Rhizomys pruinosus | reverse complement strand
TAAAAAAAAAAAAAAAAAAAAAAAAGATCCCCGCTGTGCATGTGGGGTGGGTCGAGGAGTAGTGAAAGAAAACCAGTGAACAAAAATTCAGATGTTGTATTGGGGTACCCCCCAAACAAGATGCCTTGTGCCATTTTAGGGGTGAGATGTGATAGGGAAGTAGGACTTCCATTCGTTGTTGTCCCTGCCTCAAGGTCACTCCCCTACACTCAGAAGGAATTCTCTTGTTTTTCTTGCATGACATATGTGTGAAGACCTGGGGAAATGCATCATGTCATCTTGAAGCAAGGTCTTTCTATACAGCTCTTAGGGAAGTTTAAATGAAAACAAACAGCGAGCTCAGAGCTGGGCAGTCTGAGCACAGTACGGCTCAGGAAACTGAAGGATGGAGGCTGAGTGAGCCTGGGTCTCACGGAGCCTCCTACTCAGAGTGGACAAGCATGTGACAGCAACCAGGCGAGGCAGCGGGGAGAGGAATGGAGCTGCCCGTGCCTGTCAGCACCCAGTGCCTTGAACAGCATGGGGCATGACAGAGGGTGGGGAAAGAGCAAAAATCCAATTTGGAAGACTGACAGCAGGCACTGGGGAAAGGGTCCTAGCTCATCTGTAAAGAGCCTGTTTGTTTATGAGGGAAGGCTGGAGAGCTCTGGTATGCCAGCTCCACAGGTGATTTAACAAGGTATGTTCTACTCAACCTCTGTGTGGCTCAGGATACTCTAGAGCGTGTGCCACTATCACAGTACAGCTTCTGTCTGCTTGCCAACAGGCCGAGTAAGCAGCAGAGGACACCCTGCCGTTTCTCCTCCTATGGTCCAGGTTTCAGGGGGACAACCGGAAGACGACTCATCTGAATGGGTGCCACATGGAGCAGAGGCAGCACTGAGAGCCTGGGCCAGAAGCTACAGGAAGTTATGGCAGCAACAGCTACCTCCCAACTGCTACAAGGTAGAGCACTAGAGCACTGGCCAGCCTCGGCACAGCCAGCCAGCCAGTTCCTGCCTAAACTTTTGACCAAAAAGTTGGGAAAAATATAAGACAAAAATTTGTGGTTTATGGGGTTGGAGAGATGGCCTAGGGGTTAAGAGCGCCAACTGCTCTTACAGAGGACCCAGGTTCGATCCCCAGCACCCACATGGCGGCTGAGAACTGTCTTTAACTCCAGTTCCAGGGGAATCCGACGCCCTCTTCTGACCTCCGAGGCAGTGCACGACACGGGTGCACAAACCTACATGCAGACAGTACATTCATACACATACAAAAATTTTAAAAAATTAAAAAAAAAATAAGAATAACGGGTTTAGAAAAGTTGAGTATTGGGGCCTGGAGAGATAGCTCAGCAGTTAAGAGCACTGACNGGAATCCGACGCCCTCTTCTGACCTCCGAGGCAGTGCACGACACGGGTGCACAAACCTACATGCAGACAGTACATTCATACACATAAAAATAAATAAATAAAAATTTTTTAAAAATTTGTGGTTTTATTCTATTAAGCTAGAAGGTATCTAATCAGCAAGGGATGGTGGCACATGCCTTTGATCCAGGCACTTGGGAGGCAGAGGCAGGCTGATCTTTGTGAGTTCAAGGCCAGCCTGGTCTACATAGATAGTTCCAGAACAGCTGGAGTTCCAGGGAAACACTGTCTCAAAAAGAGAAAAAAATAAGTAAATAAAAAAATAAAATGTATCTAATCGAAAAGTTTATATTTTTAGAACTTTATTCAAGGTTTTTGGTGTTTTTAGTTATTTTAATTCATTAACTAATTATTAATTAATTTTTGTCTTTTTGAGACAGGGTCTCCCTGTAGCCTGAGCTGAACTGGAACTTACTGTGTAGGCCAGGATGGCCTTGAACTTACAAAGATCTGCCTACCTCGGCCTCCTGGGTACTGTGATTAAAGGTGTGTGCCAACACACCAGGCCCAGTTATTTTTTACTTTGCCTGCAAGTATGTTAAGTGCACCGGTGTCGTGCAATGCCGGTGGAGCCTAGAAGTGGGCGTTGAATCCCCTGGAACTGGAGTTACTGTCAGCTGTTAGCCACTATGTGGGTGCTGCAACATAACAGTCAGTGTTCTTAACTGCTGAGCCATCTCTCCAGCCCCTTTGGTGTTTTTAAATTTTCCTTTCTCTTCACAATGTTTATAGTCTATACCAGTTCACTAGTTCTCTGCTTCACTTTGTAAAATCAATACATAAGGCCAGGCAAGGTGGCATACATGAAGTAGTACTCATGAAGTAGAAGCATGACTGCTACAAAGTTCAAGGCCAGCCTAGGCTACATATAATTTCCTGCCCAGCCAGAGCAACATGGAGACACCATGGCTCAAAAACATAAAGAAAACCTCAGCCATGAAAGCAGGTTCACTGGGCCTGTTCTTTAGATTTTACTCTTCCTCTTATCTCCCAAGCTCCAGATTCTCTATCTTGATAACTTAAGACCAGAAAACCCGATGTGATCCAATGTATCTCAGTAGCACATTTCCAAAGCAGACATTTGTGGAAAGGAAAACCAGGTGGGAGGTATGCACCTAAACCAGTAATTATTAGGGCAACTTGCCGTATGTTGCCCAAGTCCCCTCAAATAATCATACGCATAAAAATCACCATTTCTGGGCTGGAGAGATGGCCTAGTGGTTAAGAGCGCCGACCGATCTTACAGAGGACCCGGGTTCGATCCCCAGCACCCACATGGCGGCCGAGAGTAGTCTGAAACTCCAATTCCAGGAGAACTCCAGCTCCAGGGGAATCCGAGACCCTCTTCTGACCTCCGCGGCATTGCACGACACGGGTGCACAGACCTGCATGTAGACAGTACATTGATACACATACAGAAATAAAAATTAAAAACAAAATTAAAAAAAAAAAATCACCATTTCTGGGGCTGGAGAGATGGCTCAGAGGTTAAGAGTGCCGACTGCTCTTGCAGAGGACCTGGGTTCAATTCTCAGCACCCACATGGTGGCTAATAACCATCTTTAAGCCAGGCGTGGTGGCGCATGCCTTTAATCCTAGCACTTGGGAGGCAGAGGCAGGCCTCTGTGAGTTCAAGGCCAGCCTGGTCTACAGAGTGAGTTCAAGGCCAGCCTGGTCTACAAGGAGACCCTGTCTCAAAAAAAAAAAAAACACACAAAACAAAACACACCACCATTTCTGCTGGGCATGGTGGTGCACACCTTTAATCCTAGCACTTTGGAAGCAGAGGCAGGCGGATCTCTGTAAGTTCAAGGCTAGCCTGGTCTACATAGTGAATTCCAGGCCAGCTGGGGCTACAAGGAGACCCTGTCTCAAAAAGACAATCAATTAATCAATCAACCAACCAACCAACCAAATCACTATTTCTTGCCGAATTCAAATATCCAATGCCTGCACATGGGAACAAAGAGGCAATAGCAGCAGGCAAAAATACACATAAAGCATCCCCAAAGAAAGTCTTCACCTAACATTGTTCAGAACAACTTCAGTGGTATTCTACTCAACACCAAAGCACTGACTAAAAAGTCCCAGAGATGGTTTTCCAGGGAATGAAGTAGTGTATGATGACAACCCATTAACAGACTGAGAGGAAGAAGGAATGAGACCATTAGCAGCCAGGAAGCTTAGAGCCACAGAGCTGCCAGTGGGAACCTCCTCCCCACTCCACCTCAGCTCCAGTATCCACGTGCCTTCACGTGCACATGAGGACTGTAGTACTCCAATGTGCATGTGCACTCACAGGACTTGAGTACTCCAATGTGCATGTGCACTGTAGTACTCCAATGTGCATGTGCACTCACAGGACTTGAGTGTCTAGGTTTCAGTTGGTCTTTTTGAGATACGGTCTCCCTATAGCCCCAGCTGGTTTGGAACTCACAGATATCCACCTGCCTCTGCCTCCCAAATGCTGGGATTAAAGGCCAAAGGTGACATTAAGAGGTATTAAAATAAAGCTGACCTGGGCATGGTAGTGCAGACTTTTTATTTTTTTTTTTGGTCTTTTCGAGACAGGGTCTCCCTGTAGCCCCAGCTGTCCTGGAACTCACTCTGAAGACCAGGCTGGCCTTGAACTCACAAAGATCCGCCTGCCTCTGCCTTCCAAGTGCTAGGATTAAAGGTGTGCGCCACCACACCCGGCTGTACAGTGCACACTTTTAATTCCAGCACTGCATGAATCCCCAGCACTTCATGAAATAAGCTAGCCACAGTTATGTGTATAACTCCAGCCCTTGGGGGAGGGGAAGACATTAGAGGAAGGGTGTGAAAACAGGCAGACCTCTGAAGTGCAATCACAACTAGTCTAACCAATGAGTTCCAGGTTCAGTTCAAGATTCTGTCTCGGGGCTGGAGAGATAGCCTAGCGGTTAAGAGCACCGACGCTCTTGCAGAGGACCCGGGTTCGATCCCCAGCACCCACATGGCGGCTAGGAACAGTCTGTAACTCCAATTCCAGGAGAACTCCAGTTCCAGGGGAATCCAAGACCCTCTTCTGACCTCCGCGGCATTGCACGACATGGGTGCACAGACCTGCATGCAGACAATACATTCATACACATACAAAAATAAATAATAATAAAAAAAAAATTTTAAAAGATTCTGTCTTAAAATGAAGTGTGGAACAATCCAAGACGACACTCAATACACTGACCTCTAGCCTATGCACATGTGTGCAAAATCAATACACATATACACACAGGGCTGCCATCCAGAAGATTCCATAAACACATTGTATACAAATGTACATGTGTGTACAAAAATGGAAACCCATGAAAGAGCAAAAGTATTAATACTAAAAATAAAAATATTAATTTTACTTAAATTTTGATTAGCACTTATTTTTTTATGTAATATCAAAACTTATTTTTTAATATGTATTTTGTACAAGATTATCAAATCTAGACCTGTGTTCCTGCCCATTCCCCCACCCCACCAGAGCTCATGCATTCTGCCAAACATACTTTTCATCTCTTTCTCAGTCCTTCTCAATATTGTCCATAGGGAAGTTGACTGTTTTGGAGCCGATTCCCCTTTCAGTCAAGTTCTTGATGCAGTCCTTTCATTTTTTTTTTTTTTTTTTTCTTTTTGTTTTTTCTGGCTTTTCGCGACATGGGGCTCCCCGTAGTAGCCCCAGCTGTCCTGGAACTCGCTCTGTAGACCAGGCTGGCCTTGAACTCACAAAGATCCACCTGCCTCTGCCTCCCAAGTGCTAGGATTAAAGGCGTGCGCCACCACTAATGCAGTCCTTTCTGTTGTTGCTGTTGTTATTGTTTCCAATATGCATCACTCCCAACTACTTGGACAAAAGCTCAAGAGGCCATGAACAAGAAATACTTACAACTAGGTAATTGGCACTAGCATCCACAGATGAGGGATACCATTCGTCGTTTGTTTTTCTCGGACTGCCTAGCACTTTTTTTTTTGTATGTGTATAAATGTACTGTCTGCATGTAGGTTTGTGCACCCGTGTCATGCAATGCCGTGGAGGTCAGAAGAGGGTCCTCTGCAAGAGCAGTCGGAGCTTTTAACTGCTAGGCTATCTCTCCAGCCCCCTGCCTAGCATTTGTAAGAGTAGAACCACAACTGTAGCCCCAGCTATGTAGACCTAGAATTTAGATTTGCCTGCCTCTGTCTCCAGAGTGCTGGGATTAAAGGCGTGCACCACAAACCCAGCTTTATTCTAAATTTCTTAAGTATTACTCATAGGCATAACCTTAAGATTAAATGAGCCAATTGTGTGTGTGTGTGTGTCTTTTTTATTTTTTTAATTTTGTTTTATTTATTTTTCATGTGTATGAATGTACTGTCTGCATGTAGGTCTGTGCACCCGTGTCGTGCAATGCTACAGAGGTCAGAAGGGGGCCTCGGATTTCCCTGGAACTGGAGTTCTCCTGGAATTGGAGTTACAGACGGTTCTCAGCTGCCATGTGGGTGCTGGGGATCGAGCCCAGGTCCTCTGCAAGAGCAGTCGGCACTCTTAACTGCTAGGCCATCTCTCCCCCCAATGTGTATTGTCTTTTTGAGACAGGGTCTCCCTGTAGTCCCTACTGGCCTGGAACTCACTATATAGATTAGGCTGGCCTTGAACTCACAGAGATCTGCCTGCCTCAGCCTCCCAAGTGCCGGAATTCAAGGCTTGTGCCAGCATACCCTGCTTAACAATAGTGTCTTAGCATACTAAATGTATCTTCCAAACACCCACAGCTAGGTTTTTTTTCTTTTCCAGACTGGGTGCATGAATCCCAGCATGGCCTCTACACCTCACAAGTGCTGAGATTACACTTGTGCACCGCCCATGCCCAGTTAGATGCAGTGCTGGTGATTGAATCCAGGGCCTCAAGCACATTAGACTATATCCCCAGATCCGCAAGCTAGGTTTTCTAGTCAGAATGGGTTCACAGATAAAGTTGAGGCAGGGAACCTATGATAGAAAACATAAGCCAAGTGAGGTAGGGCATGGTAGTGTACTCCTTTAATCCCAGCACTTGGGAGGTAAAAGCAGGCAGCTGTCTTTGGTTTCAAGGCCAGCCTGGTCTACATAAGGAGCTCCAGGCCAGCTGGGACTAAAGGGAGAACCTGTCTCCAAAAGACACCCCCCCCAAAAGATTTAAATAAAATTTTTTTGTTTTGTTTTGTTTGAGACAGGGTCTCCCTGTACCCCCAGCTGGCCTGGAACTCACAGAGATCCGCCTGCCTCTGCCTCCTGAGTGCTGAGATTAAGGGGTGAACCACCATGCCTGGCTTAAAGGTGGTTCTTAGCCACCATGTGGGTGCTGGGAATCGAACCCAGGTCTTCTGCAAGAGCAGTCGGTGCTCTCAACCACTGAGCCACCTCTCCAGCCCCTAAATAAAATTTTATTTTACAAATTTCTTGCCTACATGTACATAAACGTACCATGTATGTACAATGCCTCCAGAGGCCAGAAAAGGGCATCAGATTCCGTGAAGAGGCCAGAAGAGGGTGTCAGATTCCCTGGAACCTTAGTTACGGTTTCTAGCTGCCTGTGAGTGCTGGATGGAAACTGAACCTGGGTCCTCAACAAAATTAATCAGTGCTCTTAACCTCTGAGACATCTCTCCAGCCTTCTCCTTTTGTGTTGTTTTGTTTTTGAGATAGGAACTCACTATGCAATGCTGACTGCTCTGGAATTCATGATGTAGACCTGCCTTCAACTCAGAAATCTGCCTGCCTTTGCTTCTGCCTTCTGAGTGCTGGAATTAAAGGTGTGCTCTACCATTTGTGGCTCCAGCCCCTAGTTAGAAAATATTTTTATGTATGTGTACGCTGTGCACGTAGGTGCCCATGGAGACAGAAGAGTCCCTAGAACTGGAGTTATAGGTGACTGTGAGCTGCCAGACATGGGTGGTGGGAACCAAACTCAGATTCTTGGGAAGAGCAGAAAAGTGCTCCCAAGTGCTGAGCCATCTCACTCCAGACCCACAGTTATTTATGTATTTATTTATTTAGTCTTTTTGAGACAGGGTCTCCCTGTAGCTCCAGCTGTCCTAGAACTCACTATGTAGACCAGGCTAGCCTTGAACTCACAGAGATCCTCCTCCCTCTGTCTCTCGAGTGCTGGGATAAAAGGTGTGTGCCACCACACCTGGCTCCAGGTGCATTTCTAAGACAAGAAGGAAAACAAGAAGAAAAAAAAAAAGAAAAGAAGAAAAAAAGAAACTGAGGCTGGAGAGATAGCTCAGTGGTTGAGTCTTTACTGTCCACATAGAGAACCTGGGTTCAGCTCCTAGTATCCACAGTGGGTGGCTCACAAACATCTATGATTACAGCTGCAGTGGATCTAACACACTCTTACCTCTGCAACCACCTGTACACACATGGTAAACATAAACAGAGGCACAATACACATAATAAATTCTGTGATTGAAAATTGTAAGCTCAGATACTTTTCTATCTACTAGAAACACAAAAATCAAGCCCTAAGCCAGGCATGGTGACACACGCCTTTCTTTAATCCCAGCTCCTAGGAGGCAGATCTCTTTGAGCTGAAAGCCAGCCTGATCTACACAGCAAGTTCCAGGCCAGTCAGGGCTATACATTTTGTGTGATTTTCTCGAAAATCAAAGGCTACAGGTTAGAGAGATGGAGCAGTGGTTAAGAGGACCCACTTAGGGTCTAGTTTCCAGCACCCACGTGGTGGCTATCAACCACCCCTAACTTCAGTTCCAAGGGACCGGATACCCTCTTCTGACCTCCATGGGCATGCACACATAGATGGTACACTCACATACATGCATGCTAAAGACTTCTACATATAAAATAAAAATAAACAAATTAATAAAAACAAAATCAAGCCCCAATAGTGACTTTTCAGCTTAATAAGGACAATATTTTTAAGACTAAATGTGCAAGCCTGGCATAATGGCACATGCCTTTAATTCCAGCACTCAGGAGGCAGAGGCAAGTGGATCTCTTGTGAGATCAAGGCCAGCCAGGGATGGTCTACATAGAGACCCTGTCTCAAAAACCAAAAAACAATCAACCCTCCCCCAAACCAAAAGAAAAGTACCAAGCAGGCTTAAGGCTCTGAAGTACATATTACTGTGAGCAGCAGAGTTTCTGAAATTTTATTGGAAGATCTGAATCACTCAAATCACCATAAAAAATTTTAAAATGTGGCCGGGCATGGTGGCGCACACCTTTAATCCTAGCACTTAGTGCAAGGACAGCCTGGTCTACAGAGTGAGCTCCAGGCCAGCTGGGACTAAAGGGAGACCCTGTCTCAAAAATACAAAAAAAGAAAAAAAAAAAATTTAATCAATTAAAATGTGGATTTCATCTCAGTAAGTATGGGAAGGGAATCTAAGAGCTCCCTGGCAGTGGCTCTAAGAGCCTCTGAAGCTCCCTGCACAGTATCAGCACTAGGACAAGGTGAAAACAGGACTTTTAAAAGTATTGCTGTTTCTGGCTCAGTATCCATAGGAAAAAAAAAAAAAAAAAGTACTGCTGTTGGGGGCTGGAGAGATGGCCTAGACGTTAAGAGCGCAGTCTGCTCTTGCAGAGGACCCAGGTTCGATCCCCAGCACCCACATGGCAGCTGAGAACCGTCTTTAATTCCAGTTCCAGGTTCCCCTCTTCTGACCAACACGGCATTGCACGACATGGATGCACAAATCTGCATGCGGACAGTACATTCATACACATACAAAATAAATTAAAAAAAAAAAAAAGTACTGCTGTTAGGCTGGGCCGGGTGGCGCATGCCTTTTAATCCCAGCACTGGGGGAGGCAGAGGCAGGTGGATCTTTGAGTTCAAGGCCAGCCAGGTCTATAGGGTATTCCAGGCCAGCTGGGGCTACAGGGAAACCCTGTGTCAAAAAAACAAAAAACAATTAAATAAATACTGTTGTTATATGGCTATAACAGAGCTGACTGTTTTCAGTAGCTTTGACCCAATAAGAAGTCCATACTTTCTTATATTCCTTATCTAAAGTCATAATCTGAAAGAAATAAAACTTCATGCAGAAAGCTCATATTAAACGCCAGAGTCATATTTAACCTTTTGATATTAACACAATCTTGATTACTCATTCTTAAGGCTGGAAGAACGTGCTCAGTGCTCATGCAAACGCTATTCTTCCCGAGGACAGAAACAATTAATATCCAGCAGTTAAGTACTTACTCAAAACCATTTTCCCAGAAAGAAAGTTGAAGAAGGTGGCTGATTTCCATGTTAACAAATTAAAAATTTAAATCTCCAAAATTTTTCATCTCATCAGAGGAAGTTAAAAATTAGCTGCCCCTTCACTAAACACCTTTTGAAGAGAGAAAACCCAAAATAAAATGCAGGCTTTCGTTCTCCTACTCTCAACTCTGTTTTCTGTGCATTATGCTGTGGCTCTGGCCCCTGTGTCTGCTCTAGGTCTCAGCTCAGTTCCTTTCCCTTAGGTTAAAAGCCCTCACTTAAGCCGGGGGTGGCGGCGCATGCCTTTAATCCTAGCACTTGGGAGGCAGAGGCAGGCGGATCTTTGTGAGTTCAGCCTGGTCTACAGAGTGAGTTCCAGGACAGCTGGGACTACAGGGAGACCCTGTCTCGAAAAAAAGACCAAAAAAAAAAAAAGATAGCTGGCACATACACGCCTTTAATCCTAACTAACACTTGGACGGCAGAGGCAGGTGGATCTCTATGAGTTCAAGGCCACCCTGCCAGGCTGAAGAGATGGCTACAGGTAAGAGCGCTGGCTCCTCTTTGCAGGGTTCAATTAGCCAGCCACATGGTGGCTGACAACCAGGAGATTTGATCCCCTCTCTGGCTTCTGAAGGTGCTTGTCTATATACACATAGACAAGACCACTCATGCACATAAGATAAAATTAAATTAAATAAAAAATACCCCCAAAGTCTACAGGGTAAAATTCTGATGCAATTCTGACCCAGTCCTCCTGCATCAGCTTGTGTTTTATAATTTTTTTGCCTCTCAGGGGCTAGGAATATGACTCAGTAGTAAAGCTCTGGTCTAGTATGATAATATTAACACACATCAGCAGCTGGGCTTACAAACAACATGCTCTTTAATGGGCTAACTGCTCAAAACTGAGACTGAAGAGATACAAGGCAGTGGAACATGGGCCCTGCACCTTCCCTCTCCCGAGAGGCTACAACTCAAAGTGCCTCTTCCCCAGGGATCTAGGGCAGATCAAAGTCTTCTTGTTCATCTTCACTGTCTCTAAGGCAAGAGTAGCCAGGTCACTCACTGATGGGGTGCTCTGTCCATGTTCCAATCTGGGAGCACTAGACAAAATATAGGCAAAAGCGTCAATGAACAAGCATCTAGATGCCAATCTCCCATCCAAGTAACATGGTTCTCAGAGTGAAGAAAGCTGTATGTCCCCATGGCTTGAGCCGTCATTTCATGATTTTGTAGAATATGGCAATGCATGTCAAAAAATTTTAAATTATAGAATTGAAAAAAAAAAAAGGACCTCGAGCCGGGCGTGGTGGCGCACGCCTTTAATCCTAGCACTTAGGAGGCAGAGGCAGGCGGATCTTTGTGAGTTCAAGGCCAGCCTGGTCTACAGTGTGAGTTCCAGGACAGCTGGGGCTACAGGGAGACCCTGTCTCGAAAAGACACCCCCCCCCAAAAAAGGACCAAATGGGAGACAGAGGCAGGTGAAACTCTGAGTTCCAGGCCAGCTAGGGGCTACAGGGAGACCGTGTCTCAAAAAGAACAAACAACAACCCCCCAACAACAAAAAAACCACCAGAATCAAGAGGTCTAATTTGAAGGGCAGTAGTTCCGTTCCAGGCCAGTGTGGAATGAGACCTTGCCTTTGGCAGAAGGGGTGGTTCCCACAGTCTTCTCAGGATCGAGGAAGTATCCTAACACTCAAATTCAATGTGGTTTAACACAAAGAGCAGGCTTAGAGGGCAGGAGTAGACAACCGATGCCAATCTCAATTCCTCTGCTGATTCCTAGTCATATTTACCTATTAATTATACATTTTATATATATATTAAAGAAAGGCAAATAGCTATGGAACAAGGAAGTTATCTGCCCAATTGCAATACTAAAAAGATCTGACTTACATTTAGTCTCTTGAGTACCAAGAGGCTAACATGTAATACCCATTCAACTAAACCTCTATAAACAGTTGGTTTTCTGTAATCACAGCCACTATTCCCACTTCAGTGGGCAGCAGTGTTCAGAGAAAAGCCAGACTTAATGCCTGTGTAATAAACACCAGAAACCAAAAGAGCTAGCAGAGCTGAACAGGGCCTGCAACAGACTGGGAGGAACAGGGTCTCCTCAGGAGCAATACGAAGGTAAGAGCACTGCTCTCTGCCCTCCCAGTATTTCAAGTGAGAGGATAAGTGATTGATAAAAACATTCGAGAACAGAATAGCCAAGGGCTTTGGGTAAGGGGTGGAATGTAGCTCAGCAGTAAAGCATTTGTCTGGCATGTCCTAGATTTGAGGGGACTTAATTTTCAATAACAGAGAGTATACAGATACTATCTCATTTAAATTCTCAAAACCATTCTAAAAGCTAGGCATTATCACCCCATTTCATGAAAATTAAAGGACAGAAGGGTTGGATAGAAGGGGTAAACAGCTTGCCTGAGGTCCACAGCAGGTGAGTAGCAGGGGCAATACCCATCACTTTGCTCCAGTACAGCAACAGCTAACAGGAACTAGCCTTTTAGTAAGGCTGAAAGCACATGTCAATTCTCAGGCAGAGAGCTACCATTTTAGATACAGTAAGTTCCCAGTACTGGTCAGAACTTGACCTTAACTTCCCAGTACTGGTCAGAGCTTGACCTGAACTTCCCAGCTAAAGCAGTGGTCAGAAGAGGCCAAGTATTCTAGTTACTGGCAGGGCCGAGAATAGAAAACAGGTCTGCTGACCCTTGCTCTACGCCCAGTCAAGCATGCTCTTCTGGATGCTAATGCCCTTCTGAAGTTTCCAGTTATCTGAGAACAGCAAAGAAATAAATTAACAATCTGAGAGAAAAGATGAGAAAGTATCTAGATTACAGGGATTTTCTATAAAAAGCCAGGATTTCTGATCAGGAAGCTCTGAACCACAAACACTAGTACCTACAAAATTCCTTATCTTCAGCAACAAAAATGGAAAATAACCTTCGTTGAAATGTGCCTCCACCATGTGAGCCTTAATGATTAGCTTGGCCTTGTTGGTAGCTAAGGAAAATACAAGATGAGCTTTTCTCAGCTGATTAGAATACAGGTTTACCCTACCACTAACTCCTCCCACACGATCAGAAGAGAGCAGGACCCCAGAAGGCTCAGCGTCCCCACTGCCCCACACTATTCCACTGTACTCCAGTGCAAGTGCCCACCTGACGTGAAGAGGCTGTAAACAAGGAGGGAATGTGCCAGAGTGGTAAAGCCATGAAAGGAGGGGAAATGTCTCAAGAAAGAGGTACCAGGCATGACAACCAGAAAGCAGCCTCCCAGGACTTGGCACCCAGGGCACAAGAAGCTGTCCACTAAGAAGGGACCACTCAGAAAAGCACAGGTTAGAAGAACTGACTAAAACTATGCCTTACCTAGGTTAAATAAAGGTCATTCATGTCTGTTGCTACTGGGATATAAAATGCTAAACAAAACTAATGTTTCCAACAGACAGAACTTTCTTTCCCTGGCATGGATAAGATCCTAACCCACCTAAAGATGGTATGGGAAGGGGGTAACCCTCAGAACCTACCTCCCACACAAGTAAGCTTTTGGTTTAATGTTTAATTGTGCTACTTATGTTTTGTTTGTTTTGGTCTTTCTTGAGATGGGATCTCCTTGTAGCCCCAGCTGGCCAGGAACTCACTATGTAGACCAGGTTAGCCTGGAACTCAAAGAGATCCACCTACCTCTGCCTTCCCAGTGCTGGGATTAAAGGCGTGTGCTGTCAGAACCCAGCTACCGTTGTGGTTTTTTTTTTTTTTTTGGGGGGGGCTCTTTTTGAGACAGGGTCTCCCTGTATTCCCAGCTTGTCCTGAAACTCACTCTGTAAGACCAGGCTGGGCCTTGAACTCACAGAATCCACCTGCTTTCTGCTTTCTTCTCT
Source organism: Rhizomys pruinosus (assembly GCA_009823505.1). Lineage (NCBI taxonomy): Eukaryota > Metazoa > Chordata > Mammalia > Rodentia > Spalacidae > Rhizomys > Rhizomys pruinosus. The sequence continues at coordinate 1,191,015 of VZQC01010991.1, read as the reverse complement.
GCGTCCTTAAGTGCTAGGGAAGTAAAGGCCAATGCACCACCACACCACAGCTTACTATGTTTTTATTATTTATTTATTTGGTTTATTTATTTATTTATTTATTTATCTTTTTCGATTTTCGAGACAGGGTCTCCTGTATTCCCAGCTGTCCTGGAACTCACTCTGTAGACGCAGGCTGGCCTTGAACTCACAAGATCCCCTGCCTCTGCCTCCCAAGTGCTGGATTAAAGGCGTGCACCACCACGCCTGGCCAGCTACTATGTATTTAAAGACAACAAGATAAAATGGTTGTTGAAAGAGTTTTAGTATCAAATTCTTTATGCTTTACAGTTTAGCAGATAAAATCTGGGAGAATAGCTAAAGAAAGGCTTAGTGCTGGCACAGAGAAATAAAAGAGCAAGGTCACAATCAAGTGATCAGAACTTCAGGACAAATTACTCACTGATATTTCTTCTTTTAGCCAAAATAAAACTTCTAACTCAAGCACTTGAGTCAAGCCATTTTAAGTTTTAAAAGTATGTGACGTGTCTTTTTGATTGCTTGAAGCAGTGTGAAAAACACATTTCACCAGCTCTGAGAAAAAAGAAAGTATGTAACAAACTTATAAAAAACTGAAATTAATCTGGGCCTGCGATGTAACAAAGTTATAAAAAAATGAAATTAAACCTCAAGTCGCTGGGCATGGTGGTTCATGCCTGTAATCCCAGCCCTTGGGAGGCAGAGGCAGGTGGATCTTTGTGAGTTCAAGGCCAGCCTGGTCTACAGAGTGAGTTCCAGGACAGCTGGGGCTACAGGGAGACCCTGTCTCGAAAAGACAAAAAAAAAAAAAAAGAACAAAACACAACACAACACTGAAATAAGCCTGTCGTGGTAGTACATGCCTTTAATCTCAAAAAGACCAAAATAACAACAACAAAAAAACCCACAACTGAGATTCCCAGAAAACTTAAGCAGAATATTCACTGCACTGTTACAGACCTCTTTAAAGCCTGTCCTGGAAAAAGGAAGAAAAATAAATTGGTTTCACAATGTACTTTAGCATTACAGTTTTCTTTTTTTTTTTTTTTTTGGTTATGTATATGAATGTACTGTCTGCATGTAGGTCTGTGCACCCGTGTTGTGCAATGCCGTGAAGGTCAGAAGAGGGTGTCGGAATCCCCTGGAAATGGAGTTAAAGTTGGTTCTCAGCCGCCATGTGGGTGCTGGGATCGAACCCGGGTCCTCTGCAAGAGCAGTCGGAGCTCTTAACCACTAGGCCATCTTTCCAGCCCCCTACAGTTTTCTTTTTCTAAGGCAGTCTCAGTGGCTCATCTCAGCATAGTCCGACGCATGATAAATGATTCAATTTTAATCTAACTGCCATTGACTGAACTCAGAGTTTCTACCAAGCTGAACTTGGGATCTCAGAGCCTTTCAGCCTCTGTAACCCATTATCAGGACCCTAAAAGTACCCTGTACTTATCAAAACAGCTAATTTAAAAACAAAACAAAACAAAACAAAAAATAACAGGAAATCACTAAGTCCCAACAAGAAAATACCAGACCTACAAAACTCTACCACCCACTTTTATAATGGATATTCTGCTACTTCCTAAAATCCAGCCCAAAGTGTAGGCAGATTAAGTATCAGCCACAACCCCCGCCCCCCCCCCAAGGTCTGAGGAGTGCTTCCGGCTACCGGGTCAGGCAGAAAACCACAAGCAGGGTGAGGTGGGTGGTCTTCACCCATCTTCCTCCCCCCACCTTTCAGGAGATTGGCAACCACAGGTAAAGGAGACAGAACCTTTTCAGCAGCATCTTCAGGAAGCCACTTGGAAGTCTCCTCGGAAAGCTTTCCCACCCTCAGTTTATGAGAAGCATTTGTCAGCATTTGACCCTCAGGTTTGGATATCAAAGGAATTTTTCAAAGCTCTACTTAAGCAACTAGGAAAAACCCTTGTCCACTGAAAAGTGAGAACATTTGAGGTTGGAATATTAGAGAAGACTTAAAAAGAATTCTTCTAACGTACAAAACATTAAAAGGGGGGGGGCAGCAGAATCCCAGCAGAATTCGAAGTGCGAGCCACAACCTCTCAATTCTGTCCTTTGGCCAAATCCAAAGTAGCCATAAAATGACATTTCCTATTTCGGACACTGGATTTAAAATTAGATGTTAACTCTCCAACAGTCCCTTCCGCAGCTAACTCTGTTCCCAAAAGACCTTCCTGTTCCTCCCTTTACAAGACGCTCCGGGGAGGAGGGGGTAAGCAGTGGGTCCCTTTGCTATCTGAAATCGGCAGCTCAAGTGAGGTGAAGGACGCAGAGCCAACAGGATTCTAGAGGCCAGCCTGAGTCTGGCACAGCGCGGGTTGAAGGAAACCATTTCATAAGATCAGATGCGGAGAAGCAGCAGGGGCAAGAGGAAAAAAAATCAAGTTACATAAAGTCCGATTGTACTCACCGTTTCCTTACTGGGAAGCAGCTCCTTTCTAATTCTGAAGAAGTTCTTGCCGTATTGCCTGAGTCCCTTAACGAAGCGTTTCTGTGACAAAAAAAAAAAAAAAAAAGAAAGGATGTAAAACCAAAACCAAAACAGGATGTCAGCAAGGCAAAGCTGTCTGCCACCAGCAGAACAACACCCAGAGGTCTGCGCTGGGGAGCTCCCTGGGCTGGGGATTCCGGCCGCAGGCGGCCCCCCAGTCCTCCGCGGAGCCCTGGGCAGCGGCGGGAGCCAGGACGGAGCTCAGACCGCAAGTCTGCCGCGAAGGGCTCCAAACACCCGGCGTTCCGATAAACAGCGCCGTCGTGGCCGTGCGCCCGAACCTACACGGCTCGGCTGCCTCCCGAAGTGGCAGCAGCACCCGGCCCTCTGCTTCCGCGGGCCCCGGGGCCGAGGCCGTCCCCGAACGCAGACCCCTGCGAGCACCGACACCCAAGCCCGGGCCGCCCGCCATCCAGAACCACTGCACATAAAGACGCCGGCCGGCCCTCCGCGGCTCCCGCCTGGCCCTCCTCCACTCCCGCCCGGGCGCACTTTTCCGCGTCCCAGGCCCGCGCGCCCCACCTCGGGGCTCCGGCCGCGAGCCGCGGCCTGTCACTCGGGCTCCACAAAGCGCAGGGCGGCGGCGGGCGGCTCGGCGTGTGACCGCGGCGGGAGCGCGGCGGGGCGCGGGGGGCGCGGGGCTGGGGCCGCGGGCGCCGGGGGAGGAGGCTGGAGCGCAGCGCGCGGAGCTCGGCGGCCGCGGGCGGCTGCAAAAGGCGGCCTGGATCCACAGCTCCGGCCCAGCCCCCCCCCCCCCCCCCCCGACCCCCGCCGGCCGCCCAGGGTCCTCCCTCCAGGAGCAAGTCGGGGCGGCCCACAGCAAAACTTCTACTGCGCAGCGTGTCCGGGCCCTCGCCAGGCCCCCGGGCCACCGCACGCCCACCGCACCAGGGCTGCCAGGCCTGGACCCAGTTCCACGCCCCGTGGCCGGCTCCGGCCAACCGTGTGGGCGCTCGCCGCCAGGCCCAGGCAGTAGCCTGTACTTCACAGACCGCCGGTCCACAACTAAATCACCGCAGAAGAGCCTCAGCCCGCAAATCACCTGCCTACAGGGAAAAGCCCCCACCCCCACCCCCACCCCCACACCGGGTATCTGAGACCCTTGGGGCCAAGACCTGGCCTGCAAGACTCAACAGCAACCTCCTACTCGGGTCCTGGAGGGTCTGCGCTTTCCAATTTCACCCTGTCCATTTTCAATATAAATCATATAGGTCAGTGGGAAAATCCGTCAGGGCATCAGAAAGCAGCACACTTTCCTCTGGGATGAGGAGTGACCTCTGTTGCTTGACTTATGTATCAGTCATATGATCAACAGGCACCCAGAGCCTTTCACGCAGCATCTCCCCTGGAGATGGGCAAGAGAACTCTGCCCTCAGGGAACTCCAGTCCACCCGTGCAGCTTAGGTGGCTCTAGGGCCTAAGAGGAAAACAGCAGAGGAACAAAGGGTGGTGGGTGGAGCTAGAAGGAAGCACCCACCTCCTCAGCAAGCTGATGTCTTAGAGGAAGTAACAAGGAAAGGCCCAAGCCTACAAGGTGGGCTCCAGCAGGAGATCAAGTCTGCCAGGAAGGACACTTGACATTCTGGGACCTGGGGGACAAGGCCTGCAGGAGAGACTGGGAGGCCAGTGAGGATCAGGCTTCAAGAGCCATAAGGAGTCAAGGTCCAACCCAAGACCATGACAGCAACTGAAGCAGGAACTTCAACTCAAACCCAGAGAGGGGGGTGTTCTGGTGCTGGGATGACCCAAGTACAGCTAGGAACAAACCAGGGTAAGAGGCTAGTCACATAGCCCAGGTAGGAGATAAAGACTAGAACACATTCATTTCATGTGCCCCTCCTACCCCCACCCCCACAGCATTCATGAATGGAGATGCCCCTGGAAGCCAGAAGAGGGTGTCAGATCCCCTGGAGCTGGAGTTATAGGTGGTTGGGATTACTTGACATGGGTGTTGGGAAGAGAACTTGGGTCCTCTGCAAGAGCAGTATGTACTCTTAACTACTGAGGCACCTCCTTGATCCATTCTTTTTTTTTTTTTTTGGTCTTTTCAAGACAGGGTCTCCCTGTAGCCCCAGCTGTCCTGGAACTCACTCTGTAGACCAGGCTGGCCTTGAACGCACAAAGATCTGCCCGCCTCTGCCACCCAAGTGCTAGGATTAAAGGCATGCGCCACCAGTGATCTAGGTGATCTATTTTAAGAACTGATTGAGGGGCTGGAGAGATAGCTCAGCAGTTAAGAGCACTGGCTGTTCTTGTAGAAGACCCAGGTTTGAATCCCAGTATCCACATGGTGGCTAACAACCATCTGGAACTTCAGTTCCAGGGGATCCAATAACCTCTGTCTTCCAAGGGCACTGCACAACACAGGTGCACTTTACACACATGCAGGCATAACTCATTCACATACAAATGGAAATTTTTAAACATTTTCTTAAATTAAAAAAAAGAGAAAACTAATTGAACATTTAGCATCAAGAGGGACTTAGCCAGGATCTAAAACTGTGGCTAGCCGGGCGTGGTGGCGCACGCCTTTAATCCTAGCACTTGGGAGGCAGAGGCAGGCAGATCTTTGTGAGTTCAAGGCCAGCCTGGTCTACAGAGTGAGTTCCAGGACAGCTGGGGCTACAGGGAGACCCTGTCTCAAAAAGACAAAAACAAAAAACAAAACAAAACAAAACAAAAAAAAAACTGTGGCTCATTCTTAGCTGGTAAGAAAAGTATGAGTGGAGACATTACAGTACATTCTGAGGCACTAACTGGCCAAGCCTAAGAAAGAAGCAAGGGTCATATAATTTGTACACTGAGGACAGAAGTGACCTCTGGCAGTCCAGAACATCTTTACCAAGGTAGGGTGGCATGGGTCAGATCCAAAGGAGGAAGACAGCTTTCCTGGAAGTGGATGGAGAATGGTAGGCAGAGAGGAAAAGGGCAATCTGGTGTGAATCACACAGTAGAATGTCAGACCATGGAACTGGCTATGGGTTTGGGGCCAAGAAGAGGAGACAAAGGGACTGGAGAGATGGCTCAGCGGTTAAGATAACTGGCTGCTCTTGCAGAGGACTTGGGTATGATTCCCAGCACCAACATGACAGCTAACAACTGTCTGTAACTCCAGTTGCAGGGGAATCTGATGCCTTTTTCTGACTCCTCAAACACTTACACACATGGAGGTAATACACAGACACATAAAATAAAAATAATAATACATTGGCCAGGTGTGGTGGTGCACGCCTTTAATCCCAGCACTCAGGAGGCAGAGGCAGGCAATTCTCTGTGAGTTCAAGGCCAGCCTGGTCTACATAGCAAGTTCCAGGCCAGCTGGGGCTATAGGGAGATGTCTCAAAAAGATATAACAATAATAATAAAACTTTTTTTTGTCTTTTTGAGACAGGGTCACCTTGTAGCCCCAGGTGTCCTGGAACTCACTCTGTAGACCAGGCTGGCCTTGAACTCACAAAGATCCACCTGCCTCTGCCTCTGCCTCCCGAGTGCTAGGATTAAAGGTGTGCAACACCACGCTGGCTATAAATTTTTTTTTTTTTGGTCTTTTCGAGTCAGGGTCTCCCTGTAGCCCCAGCTGTCCTGGAACTCACTCTGTAGACCAGGCTGGCCTTGAACTCACAAAGATCCATCTGCCTCTGCCTTCTGAGTGCTAGGATTAAAGGCGTGCGCCACCACGCCCGGCATAAAATAAATTTATTTATTTATTTATTTATTTATTTATTTATTTATTTATTTATTTATTTGTATGAATGTACTGTCTGCATGTAGGTTTGTGCGCCCGTGTCGTGCAATGCTGTGGAGGTCAGAAGAGGATGTCGGATTCCCCTGGAACTGGAGTTAAAGACGGTTCTCAGCCACCATGTGGGTGCTGGGGATTGAACCCGGGTCCTCTGCAAGAGCAGTCAGCACTCTTAACCACTAGGCCATCTCTCCAGCCCCCAAACACGGGTGCACAAACCTGCATGCAAGACATACATTCATACACATAAAGAAATAAATAAATTTTTTAAAAAAAAGAAATTAAAAAAAAAAAGAAGAGAAGGCCGGGCATGGTTGGCGCACGCCTTTAATCCTAGCACTTGGGAGGCAGAGCAGGCGGATCTTTGTGTTCAAGGCCAGCCTGGTCTAAGAGTGAGTTCCAGGACAGCTGGGCTACAGGGAAAACCCTGTCTCGAAAAGAACCAAAGAAAAAAAAAAAAAAAGAGAGGAGACACAGAAGGCAGCATGCAAGAAGGTTGACTCTACATGTGGTAATGGAATGGAGGAGGCAAACCCGAGTCCAGTCTGTACTTTTATTATGATGAGCATCCTTCAAACAAGCAATAGTAAAGTACCTAGTACATCTTCCCCCAGCCTAAGAGGAAAGCTCTCATTACTCCCATTTTACGCAGTTAGGATCAAGGTCACCCAGCTTCTAGGAGGTAAAGCTAGAGCTTAAGCCCAGACTCCCGTATTTAGCACTACTGTTACCACTCCCTGTAAAAATTCAGTCCACGGTGAAAACTGTTTTGTTCTAAGACTGTACACTTTCCAGGTAATTCATCAATGTACCAGTTCTTTGGTATTCTTCCTAAGCCTGCTCTACACCCTTCTTCCTGCCCATCTAGTGCAGGTCCCAGGCCGGGCCTTCATCCCTCTTTCCTAGTACCTCACCATCTAACCTGTCCTGCACCTCTGACAAGGACTTTTTTAAGTTACAGATTTCAATTAGGTGTGGAGGCAATTGCAGCACTAGGGAGGTAGAGGCAGGAAGATCATAAGTTCAAGGTCCATCCTCGACTACATCAGAATTAGTTAGCCTGGGCTACACAGACAAGAGACCCTGTTCCCAAAACAATAACAAAAGAAAAAAAAAAAAAAAAACCCGACAGCTTTCCAAGAGTCTTTGAACTATCTTATCCTAGCCCCTAAGAAAAGCACTTTAAACTCTGCAGGACAGTGTTCATACTCCTTAGCTCTGAATTCAAGGCTGTCTCTCATCCTGTCCTTGCCTACCTACCTTTCCATCCAGACATCCAATCCTGCCAGTCCATGTGTTAGAGATTCATTTCACACTCAGACTCAAATCCCTCCTGCTACAGAATGAAACTCCTGTGACCAGTCCCTCTCACTCGTTCATGTGAGACTTAACAGCCTGCACTGACAGATATCCTATCTTTTGCCACTTTCTTTCCCTATGGCACTGGGCAGTTTGGTGTTCAAGAAGGTTTTTTTTCCTTAATTTTATTTGTATTATAACCAGGCGTGGTGGCACACGCTTTTAATCCCAGAATTTGGGAGGCAGAGGCAGGTGGATTTCTGTGAGTTTAAGGCCAGCCTGGTCTACATAGTGAGCTCCAGGCTAGCTGGAACTAAACGGAGACCGTTTCAAAAAGACCAAAAAAAAATTTTTATTTTCAGGTGTTATGCCTGCAATGTGTGTAGTACACCATGTCATGCAGTGCCTGCAGAGGTCAGAAGAGGGCATCAGATCCCCTAGCATTGGAACCAGGGTCCTCTGCAAGAGCAGCCAGTGCTCTTAACTGCTGAGCCATCTCTCCAGCCCCTTCATCAAGATTTTTAAACAAGTGAAGGCATCCATGAGTCCAGATGGGATTGAGCTGGAGTGCTCGGCATGGCAAACAGAACATGAAATGTAAATGGGGGCCACAGCCAGGCAAAGTGGGGCCTACCTGAAAGAAATCCCAGCACTTAGGAAAGGGATGCAGGAGATAAGGAGTTCAACCAAGTTCAAAGTATCCTTGGCCCCACTTTTTAAAAAAAAGAGGAAATAAAAGCTTCATGTGGCCCGTACTGTTACTTCTCTATGGAAAGCCACAGGCCTCAAAACCAGCAAAACATCTGCTTCTCTGGAGGCCTTTACCTTGTGGTTTACCAGAAATGCAGAGTAGCCTTTAAACCGGAAACAAAGCCAGCCCCTCAGAGCACTCAGTGACTGCAGTATGTAAACTTGTGAAACTGGCTTCTGAGGCAGTAGTCTCCATTCCCTCTATGAACCCATCTCTTCAGATGAAGACCTTGATGTTTGCAAGAGAATTTAATAATTAACACTACCAACTTATAAACTGACAGGTACAATAAGCCTTTCAATGCAAGTTCACAGACAATGGCCTGTTCCCTAACAGTCTTCTAGCAGTGAAGCTGGAATTCAGCACTTACAGCAATGAAAATTCAAGGCCTCTGTATTATTTCTATGTCCATTAGTATTTCTATCCCTGACAGTGTAAAAGATATAAGGGTACACATTTAAACTATGGTGAATAACTGGCTAGGCCACACTGCCATGTGAAGCAGCCCTGGTTCATGAGCCACAGGCTTGCCATGCACTGATAACACTTGCTTTAGGTCCACTGTTCTTTACGTCCTGAAACCTGAATATATACCTTGGAAACATAAAACAAGTTGTTTTCTATTTCTGTATTTCCATAGCCAGATGAGTTTGAAATAGAAACCCGACTGTTTATGATTATACTACAAGTTTTAGATAAAATTATTATAAGATTCTATGTACTACTGAGCTGAAGCATCTTCTGGGCATCAAAAGTCATCTAACCTAGTATAAAAATTTAACTCCTGGGGCTGGAGAGATGGCCTAGCGGTTAAGAGCTCTGACCGCTCTTACAGAGGACCTGGGTTCGATCCCCAACTCCAATTCCAGGAGAACTCCAGTTCCAGGGGAATCCGACACCCTCTTCTGACCTCTGTGGCGGCATTGCACGACACGGGTGCACAGACCTGCATGCAGACAGTACATTCATACACATACAGAAATAAATAAAAAATTAAAAAAAAAATTAACTCCTGGCTTTTAAAAACCCGAGTGCCTGAATGCAGTACTTGAGCTTAGTAAGCTTGAGCTTAGGGAGAGAATCTGGAAAGCACCTGTACCCACCCCCAAAAAGTACACGAGGTTCAAACTCACTGAATGTGGAGTCATGGAAAACTTGCCAATAGTAAAAGATTTCTGAACACACAACGGCCAGAATTTCATTAAAAACTGAATGTACAATGCAGTGAGGTGTTTCTGGCAATATTCATGCATGCTGCATTGTATGCCCTTCAGTGCAGCCTTGGTTCTGAATACATATGTGCACTCTGCACTATGCACGCTGTCACACCACAGAGCTAATGTGCTGTCTGAGGTATCTCGGGTCAGGTGCTCAAAATGGAGCACATTCTATGTTATGAAGTACAATGCTTTTATTGTATACACAAAGTTTTCTGCCTTACAGAAAGACAATGGCTTAAGGAAAACACAGGCTTTCATGTGTTGAGGTTAAGAGCACTTGCTGCTCTTTTAGAAGAGCCAAGTCTAGGGCTGGAGAGATGGCCTAGCAGTTAAGAGCTCCGACCGCTCTTACAGAGGACCCGGGTTCGATCCCCAGCACCCACATGGCGGCTGAGAACCGTCTGAAACTGCAATTCCAGGAGAACTCCAGTTCCAGGGGAATCCAACACCCTCTTCTGACCTCCGCGGCATTGCACGACACGGGTGCACAAACCTGCATGCAGACAGTACATTCATACACATACAGAAACAAAAAATAAATAAATAAATAATAAAAAAAAAAAGAGCCAAGTCTACTTCCCAGCACGCTATCAAGCAATTTATAATTGCTTGTTAACTCTAGTTCCATGATATGTGATATTCTCTTCTGGTGTCCATGGGTACCCTCACACATGTTAATAGTCATTCACAGAGACATACATATAAATAAGAGTAAATGCTGGCTGGGCCTGGTGGCACACACCTTTAATCCCAGCACTCGGGAGGCAGAGGCAGGTGGATCCCTGAGTTCAAGGCCAGCCTGGTCTACAGAGCAAGCTCCAGCAGAGAAGCAACTAAAGGGAGACCCTGTCTCAAAAAAACAAAAAAAAAAAAAAAAAAAAAGAGTAAATGCTTAAAAACTGCTGCTTTGGAGGCTGGCAAGAAGGTTTGTTAGGTAAAGGGGCTTGCTGCCAAGCCTGACAATCTAAGTTCTAGACCTGGGCCCACATACATGGTGGAAGAAGAGAACCAATTCCCTCAAGTTGTCCTCTACCTCTACATGGGTATATGCAACTTCACACATACACACCCTTCATATGATTTATTTCTACACTAGCCGAAACAAACTGAAAAAAATTTAAAGATTTCTGTTTTGAGTCTTACAAGAAATCATTAAACAAATGTGGCTTAGGATTAGGGCCGAATTTCCAATTTTTTTTTTTTTTTTTTTTGACAAACATACTTCTGCCATTTGTACTCTATTTTTTTGTAAAGCAGTTCTCACATTTTATTATAAAAAATCAAAATACTCAATAACTGAACAAGCACTGGAAGATGCTGACATTATGAAGGAGGTAAACATTCAGCCAAAATATATGCACACCTTTGACAAATAAATCCACTCATATACAACAAGAAGCTTCTGCAATTTTATTGTTTATTTTTTGAATTTTAGGAAGCGGTCTGCCCTTTAGTCCACTGCCCCTTGAACTCAGAGATTGCCTGCCTTGTCTCCCAAGTGCTAGATTTAAAGGCAGTGTGCCCGCCGGCCAAATAATTGATCTTTTCATGAAGTTTTGTGCATTTCATATCATTCTTTCTGGCAGTTATAACTATCCCCTTTCCATGCCCCCCCACCTCCACCAGAGTTCAATGCATCTCTGCATATATGTCTATGTAATCTACTTTTTGCAGTCTTTTAAAAGTTTTTCTATGCAGAGGATTTTTTTTTTCCACATTAAATTATTATTTTTTTTTAGCAAATACTAGACAGTGTTCACCGCCCTTCCCCTCCCCACCATGAACTCATGCATTCTGCCAAACAATGCTTTCATCTTGCTTAGTTCTTTTCAATATTCTCCATGGAGAGTTGACTGTTTTTGGCAGAGGTCACTGTTTCAGTGAGTTCTTTTGATGCAGTCCTTTTGTTGTTTTGTTGTATTTACAATATGATTACGACCCAAACTGCTTTTGTACAAAAAGCTCAGGGGCCCTAACCAAAGAAATATTACACAACTGGTAAATTGGCACTAGCATCCACATGAGGATACATTCATCGTTTGTTTTTCTGGACTGTGTTACTTCACTTCAGCTGATGTCCTCTAGCTCCAACATTTCTTACAAAGAGTCTGTGTAGTCGTCTTTCTGTTATGCTGCATAGAATCCCATTTGTAGGTGTCCACTTTTTCTCTATCATCTTGCATCAGTAGGGGCATTTATAGGTTGTTCCAGCTCCTTGCTATTGTGACAGAGTGCAATAAACACATGGCCTGTGCATGTATCTCTTCGGTGCGGAAAGTCTTAGGACATGCGGATGGTATGGCTGGTGGTGGGTGGCAAGTTTCAAACAATCCTCCAAGGGTTTTCCACCACTGCTGTCATGACTGTAGGTTTACATTCCACACAGCAGTGAGAGTAGTTCCCCTTCCCCACAAACCTCTCCATCATCTTGGATCATTTGTTTCTTAGATCTAGCCATCTGTATGGAAGTAAGATGATATCTTTTTTTTTAATTTTTATTATTTAAAAATTTTTTTTTATTATTTTATTAATTTTGTATGATTATATGGACTTCTGCTTGCAGGTCTGGGCACCCATTGTCGTGCATCGCCGGGAGTTCAGAAAGGGTCTCGACTCCCTGTGAGTTGGAGTCTCCGGATTATGAGATGCTTCAGACTTGTTCTAGCGGCCATGTGTTGCTGGGATCGAACGGCCCTCTGCAAGCGCAGCTCTTAACGCCTAGGCCATCTCTCAACCGCCTGAAAATTGATATCTTTAAATGGTTTTATTTGCATTTCCTAATGATTAGGATGGATTGAACAGTTATTAGGTTTCTGACATACTCTTAATTCCTCACTTGTGAAGTCTCTGTCAGATTCTTCTCCATCTGTTGATAGGTCATTGTTTTCTTGTTTTTTTGTTTTTGATTTATATTTTAAATCAATCTTGTCAGGATATCTGCCAGTGAGAATTCCACTTGTGGGATTCTCCATCTTATTCTTCTCTATTGTTTTTGTATCGAAGCTTTGGTTTGATGAGTCATTTGTCAATTGTGCCTTAATTGCTTGTGAGCTGCTGTCTGATTTTAGAAGCTTTTCCTACCCTATGGTTTTATCTGCTGCCAACTTTTTTTCTATCACCTTCAGAATATTGGGTTTCACGTGAGGTCTTAATCCATCTGGAACGTTGACTTTGTACAGCCGAGAGGTGAGTTTAATTTCATTCTCTACAAGTTGTGATCCAGTTTTGCCAACAACCATGGCTAGAAATCTTGTCTTTTCTCTCATGTGGCTTCTTGGCCCCCTTGTCAAATTATGAGATGGCTGAAAGTTTGTATGTGCTCAATTTGGATCTTTCGGTTTTGTTCCATTGGTCAACAGGTTCTGTTTTTGTGGCCAGTACCAGGCTGTTTTTATGACTTATGCCCTGTAGTATAGTTTGAAGTCCTGGTATAGAGATCCCCCTGTGTGCTTTTTTTCTTTATTTTCGCCCACCCCATTCATCCAGGGTTGTTTTCGCTATTCGGGGGTCTTTTGTTTTCCAAAATGAATTTAAGGACATTTATTTCCCAAGCCTGTGAAGAAGTTTTTGGGGATTTTGATTGGGATGCGTTAAATCTATACAAGAGTTTTTCGGTTAAAAATGGACAATTTTTACAATGTTAATATTTCCAATTCCCATGAGCCATGGGAGGTTTTTTTCATCTTTTTGATTGTCAGTCTTTTCTTCCCATCTTTCTTTAAAGGGGTTTAAAAATTTTTGTTTTAGAAGGATCTTTGGTGTCTTAGGATTATTCTTTTGGGGAGAAACTTTACTGTTTCAGGTAAGTTCTTTGACCCAGTTCTTTTTGCTGTTGTCCCTCCAATTTGTATTACTCCAAAATATGGGCACTTGCATATATATAA
>VZQC01010991.1:1161157-1177321 GCA_009823505.1 Rhizomys pruinosus | reverse complement strand
TATATATATATGTCACACATACAAATGACATATCATTTGAAAATAAACTGTATGTTATTTCCAAATCATATTTCTGAATTCATATTTTCCCTTTTAATTTTATGAGAGTAATCAATTTTATTGTACCGTTTTGTTTCTATTTCATTACCTTCTCTTCTGATTTTTGTTATTTCTTCTCATCTACTTAGTTAGGGCTTAATTTGTTCTTGCCTTTCCAGAATCTTGAGTTGTGCTGTTAATTCTTTTACATATGCACTTTTCTAATTTTTTTTTTTTTTTTCTTTTGAGACAGGGCTCCCTGTAAGCCACCGCTGTCCGGAACTCACCTGTAACCAGGCTGGCCTTCTAGACACCTACACAAAAGATCCGCCTGCTTGCCTCTGCCTCCCAAGGCTTAAGATTAAAGGCAGTGCAACACCACAGCCCACAGGAGCTTCTAATTTTTTTTCTTTTTAAAAGTAGGCCACTAGGGCTATATAAATTTGCCTCTTTATGGACTTACTTTTAAGGTGTCCCAAGGTTTTATTGCATTGTATTTCTCATTTTCACCTTCAGTTCAGGAAATACTTTGTATTTCTTCTACTATTTATGGCTTTGATCATTCAGTGGGGAATTGGTATTAATTAATCTCCATTGAGTTCTGTGGTTTCTTGAGCTTTCCTTTTAGGTTGCTTATAAGCTTATATTATTACTCCTAATATAATGCCTGGAATTATTTTCAAAATTTTTAAAAATTTACTGTTATATGCCAGAGGCGTTGGTGGGCGCACGCCTTAATCCTAAGCACTATGAGAGACAGAGGCAGGTGATCTTGTGAGTTCCAAGCCAGCCTGTCTACAGAGTGGAGTTCCAGGCAGCTAGAGGCTACAGGGAGGACCCTGTCTTCAAAATGACAACAAAAAAAAAAAAAAAATTTACTGTATACACACACACACACACACACACACACACACATGTATTTTTGGTCTTTTCAGGACAGGGTCTCCCTGTAGCCCCAGCTGTCCTGGAATTCACTCTGTAGACCAGGCTGGCCTTGAACTCACAAAGATCTGCCTGCCTCTGCCTCCCAAGTGTTAGGATTAAAGGCATGCGCCACCACGTCCAGCTCATTATATGTTTTTTTTGTACAAGATTATTACAAATCAAATATAGACCCATGCCCCCCCAACCCCCCCACCCCACCAGATTCACCATTTCAGTCAGTTCTTTGATGCAGTCTTTTCTGTTGTTGGTGTTGTTGTTCTTTCCAATATGCATCACTTCCAAATGCTTTCATTTTTAATAGTAAAATTGTACATCCACCAATAATTGTTTCAAATGAATTTATGATTTAGTAAAGTGTCTGATGTGTGTGTATATCTGTTATATATACCTATCTACCCTAGGTCATGTAAAAACTCAGACGAAAAGGGTTGGAAAGGGCTCTAGAAGCCATAATGTGATCCATACTTCTGTTTTACAAAGAGAACTTGGACATGGCTGTTTAGTCACACATAGCATTCCTGAAATTGAAGATACTTGAAAAAAATAAAAGTAATTATGTTGGGGCTGGAGAGATGGCCTAGCGGTTAAGAGCGCGGACTGCTCTTGCAGAGGACCCGGGTTTGATCCCCAGCACCCACATGGTGGCTGAGAACCGTCTGTAACTCCAATTCCAGGAGAACTCTAGTTCCAGGGGAATCTGACACCCTCTTCTGACCTCCACAGCATTGCACGACATGGGTATACAAACCTACATGCAGACAGTACATTCATATACATAAAGAAATAAATAAAAATTTTTTTAAAATGTCAAAAAAAAAAAGTAATTGTGTTGAAATACAGTAACATTATCTCTGGGTTAATAAGCTCAGAGGTTCCTTGTGCTATTGCTTAGGCCACCCCAGGCAGAGCCCAAACCCTAGGCCTGGACAAGAAGCCTCACCTTTGGTCCTGATCAGCACATATCACCAGCTCTTCTCTGTCATGATACGGAAAAGGTGAAATGCTGCTGATATAGTAATAAAAGTGGCTGCGTACCATACCACCCTGCATAGCATTGCCTTGGGCTCTCCCTGCAGTGCCTCACATCGTCATCACAGCCACCTTGTGAGGTAGGGCCTCTAACAGCCCCATTTTACAGATGAGGAAACTAATACAGAACCAGCCAAGGCTCAGTGTGTCAGAGTAGACACATACAACCATAAACAGTGGGAGCCCCGAAACTGGGATCCAGGAATTACGACAGGACACAGATGACAAGTGCAAGGAGCACTTGTTGGCTAGGGGCTGGAGAGCTGGCTCAGCAGTTAAGAGCACCAGCTGTTCTTACAGAAGATAGGGTTTTGGTAGCTAACAACTGTATCTCCAGTTCCAGGGGGAATCTGATGCCCTTTTCTCCTCTCAGTAGGCCCTGTATGCATGTGCTATATTTACATACATGGAGGCAAAACATTCCTAAACAAAATAAAAACTAAAAAACAAACAAACAAAAAACAGGTATAGTGGCACATGCCTTTAATCCCAGCACTCAGGAGGTAGGCAGAGGCAGGCCTGGTCTACATAGTGAGTTCCAAGCCAGCTGGGGCTACAGGGATACCCTGTCTCAAAATTAAAAAAAAAAAAAAAATTCCTGCCTCCTGTAACTAAAAAAATTATTGTAACCATCAAACAGGACAGCAGACATGAGTACAGGTGAAGGCAAGTCCTGCAGAGGCCCAGACATGTGCATACTCCCCACAGGGAGTCATCTCTGTGCTCAATTTAACCATGGTCTGCAGCAGGGAAGAGAGAGCAGAAGCCTAGGCCACACAACAGCTAAAAGACCCCTGTGCTTAACCACTGGCTGAAAGCTTTCCAAATTAACCCCCTCTGGGGGATTTCACTAGTGAATCACAGTCAGAAACTCACTGTGATGCCTCAAAAAACATCGACTTGGTCTTCTTACATAACTGTTCAGAAAACACTGTAGGCATTAAAATGAGCCCCACTGTGAAAATGGCTCTTTCTGCTCTATCCTGTTTTCTGCACAGAATTTTATGTTAATAACATATTGACTCTCAGGGGACTGAAGAGCAGGCAAGTAGTAGTCTACACCCTACGCACATAAAGATACTGAAGTGTGAGCACGGCAGCCCAGCAATAAGAAAACTACCCAGTGCTCTCTGGATGTAGAAAGGCAGCAGAGAGTAAGAACGTGTCCTGCATGGGGCTGAGTCCGAAGCCTTTTTATTTTTATTTTTTATCATTATTTTTTTTGGTCTTTTTGAGACAGGGTCTCCTGTAGCCCCAGCTGTCCTGGAACTTATTCTGTACACCAGGCTGGCTTTGAACTCATAAAGATCCGCCTGCCTCTGCCTCCCAAGTGCTAGGACTAAAGGCGTGCGCCACCACGCTCGGCTCCGAAGCCTTTTTAAACAGGTGCACTGTGTGACATCTACCTCCTACTCAGTGGTGCCTCTGACTGAAAAGCCACTGGGCAAGAACTTCAGTTCACACACACAGTTCTGTGGTTGTCGATGGTGATCACCTTGTTTAAAATGTGCTACCACTGAAGGTTACTGCTATACTGCTCTGAGACGTATCGTTTGCTTCGGATTTAAGGATTTATACACTAAAGAAATTATGACTCATGTAATGCACTATTCTGGTAATAGATAGCATCACCACCATTTTGCCTATGAAGATACCACTGCTTGAGACTTCTGTCTTCTGCACTCAACTAGTGCTATTTATTCTAAGACATCTAGCTGAAAGACGGATGAATTAAAGCCTTTTAAAAAAATTTTATTTATTTTTGTATGTGTATGAATGTACTGTCTGCATGTAGGTTTGTGCACCCATGTTGTGCAATGCCGCGGAGGTCAGAAGAGTGTGTCAGATTCCCCTGGAACTGGAGTTCTTGGAATTGGAGTTTCAGACAGTTCTCAGCCGCCATGAGGGTGCTGGGGATTGAACCAGGATCCTCTGTAAGAGCAGTCGACGCTCTTAACCGCTAGGCCATCTCTCCAACCCCAAAGCCTTTTATTTTTGAGACAGGGTCTCCCTATAGTCTCAGCTGGCCTAGAACTTGCTCGGTAGACCAGGCTGGCCTTGAACTCACAGAGATCCGTCTGCCTCTGCCTCCCAAGTGCTAGGATTAAAGGTGTGCGCCACCACGCCCGGCTTAAGGACAGTTCTTAGCCGCCATTTAGAAATCCAGGTCAGGGGCTGGAGAGATGGCCTAGCAGTTGAGAGCGTCAACTGCTCTTGCAGGGGACCTAGGTTCGATCCCCAGCACCCACATGGCGGCCAAGAACCATCTGTAACTCCAGTTCCAGGGGGATCCGACACCCTCTTCTGACCTCTGCGGCATTGCATGACATGGGTGCACAGACCTACATGCAGACAGTACATTCATACACATAGAAAATAAATAAAATAAAATGTAAAAAGCTTAAAAAAAAAAAGATTAAAAAAAAAAAAAAAGAAACCCGGTCCTCTGCAAGAGCAGCTAATGCTCTTAACCGCTGAACAATCCCTCCATCCCCCTAAACAGCCTTTAAAAAGGCTAGTGGCTTCTGCTCAAAACAGTCAACTTCCTCATGGAGAATATTAAGACTGAGAAAGAGATGAAAAGCATGCATGAGCTCTGGTGGAGTGGGGGAATGGGGGGGTGACACGGGCCTAGATTTGTTAAAAAAAATAATAAATTTATGTGAAAAAAAATAAAAAAATAGAAAGGCTAGTGGCGCACGCTTTTAGTCCTAGCACTCAGGAGGCAGAGGCAGGCAGATCTTTGTGAGTTCAAGGCCAGCCTGGTCTACAGAGTGAGTTCCAGGTCAGCTGGGGCTACAGGGAGACCCTGTCTCAAAAAGACCAACAAAAAAAAAAGGGGGGGGTATCAAACAGAACAATTTAAAATATTACTTACATTAGTGATTATCAAATCTCTCTCTAAATTTAACATGTTCCCCTGGCTGAGACTTGAGCTTACACTTTATGTTAGGACATGTCAATCTCAGTGGACACCACTGGGGCCCTAGGCCACATCCTACTCCAAGCATCCCTGCCCCAATCCCAGAGAACTGACCAGAATATCTTGTGTTTCTTGGGCTCCCTGGGCATACATAGGTCCTTTAGCTCTCAGTGTGGAGGATGATGGTTGGTGGTGGTGGAAGCACAGATACACAAACTCTCTCCCAAACACTGGGTCCATTCCTTAGTTAAGAATCTGAAGCTTGGGCTGGAGAGATGACCTAGTGGTTAAGAGCGCCGACCGCTCTTATGGAGGACCCGGGTTCGATCCCCAGCACCCACATGGCGGCTGAGAACCGTCTGTAACTCCAATTCCAGGAGAACTCCAGTTCCAGGGAAATCCGACACCCTCTTCTGACCTCCGCGTCACTGCACAACACGGGTGCACAAACGTACATGCAGACAGTACATTCATACACGTAAAAAAAAAAAAAGCTGCCCTCCCTTGACTGCTGCATTCCTACCTGGGACCATCACTCAGTAGGGAGTAAATCCACCTCATAGCCTTAAAGGCCCATGCCTGCCATCCTGACCACTTTCAGGACTCCAGGTGGCCTGGGTACTGCTTACTGATCCTGCCCTCATTATTACTCAGTTAAAGAGTCTGGCACAGGATTAGGTCTATGTGTATGGAAAAAAAAAAAATCCCACCTGTAATTTCTCTGTTAGCCTCTGTGCCCTGCCCAGCTTCTCTACCTTTCAGGCAGCAAGTGTGGCAGCTCTTAGCTCCCTGGGTCCCTTACAGTGTCCTCCTTAGAAGACTCAAAGTCCTGGCTGCTTCAAACTCCTAGCCTGGTATTGGCCTCCACAACTCTATTGCTACAACTCACTCAACACTATAGTGAAACTAACCATGCAGTGCCCCAACCCAACACCACTCTCGTGTTTTGTCACTGCTTCTTTTTCCCTCTGTTCCCACGAATACTTAATACAACTAACATTTACTGAGCATTTAATGCAATGAACATCCTGCGTTAAGTGTGGAGTTCAAGGCACTTTGGCAAAGTGATCAGTTTAAATGCTACCCTACACCATGGCAGGCACCCATTTCACACTCTTTCTTCTTTCTCTGGACAGCAATCATGCTATCAGAATCAACAAATGCCGCTGTCACTCAAAGTCTACAGTCCTCCTAAACTGTAGATTCTTTTCAAGGAGGAGCTCATGTCTTTTATAAATTCCAGCATGAGGGGCTGGAGAGAAGGCTCAGCAGTTAAGAGGACTAACTGTTCCTGCAGAAGATTTGGGTTTAAATCCCAGCACCCAAATGGTGGCTAACAACTGTCTGTAACTCCAGTTCCAGGGGATCCAAATGCCTTTTTGTGTCCTCTGTGGGCAGTTTACAACATGGGTGCAGCATTCACATACATGCAAGCATAAGACTGATACACATTAAAAAAAAAATCCCAGCATGGGCAGGGCCTGGTGTATTTGTAATCACAGCATACAGGAGGCCAAGGCAGGGAGATTGCACAATTGACATCAGTCTGGGTAACGCAGCAGTTTCAGACCAGTGTGGAAGACTTAGGAAGATCAAATAAAGACAATAAAGAAAGAAAATTTTTTGGTCTTTTTGAGACAGGGTCTCCCTGGGGCCCCAGCTGTCCTGGAACTCACTCTGTAGACCAAGCTGGCCTTGAACTCACAAAGATCCGCCTGCCTCTGCCTCCCAAGTGCTAGGATTAAACGTGTGTGCCACTATGCCCAGCTGCTTCCAATACTTGTATAGGTATTTTTGCTTTAATTTAGGAAAAATTTCCTCTAAAATTTTGTTGAAGACCTGGGCCATATCACCATCCTGTCAGTCTTCTTCCTCTTCTAGCCCTGTAATTTGTAGGTTTGGTCTTTTTCCCCTTATTTTTTTACTGAGCTTTTGTGCATTTCATACAATATTTCTTGTTTATACCCGTTCCCCCATCTATGCCTCCCCCCCACTCATGCATTCTGCCTTACATGTTAAGTCCTGTCTTTTTTTTTTTTTTTTTGTCTTTTCGAGACAGGGTCTCCCTGTAGCCCCAGCTGTCCTGGAACTCACTGTGTAGACCAGGCTGGCCTTGAACTCACAAAGATCCGCCTGCCTCTGCCTCCCAAGTGCTAGGATAAGTCCTGTCTTGTATCTTTTTCTCAAGTCTTTTTTTAAACAACTTTTTTTGATGCAGAAGTTTACTGTTTGGGTAAGTTCTTTGAGCAAATCTTTTTGTTGCTGTTGTTCCCTTTAAATTTTTTTTCTTCTCCAAAAAGTTCTGGGATCACCAGCTCCATCTCGGCATCTTGAGTGCTGGCATCCCGGGCTCCATCTTGGCATCTTGAGTGCTGGCATCCCGGGCTCCATCTCGGCGTCCAGATCACAGGCTCCATCTCCATTTCTTCTCTTTTAAAAAATTTAGTTTTGTCAGGCGAGGTGGCACGCGCCTTTAATCTCGGCACTCAGGAGGCAGAGACAGGCGATCTTTGTGAGTTCGAGGCCAGCCTGGTCTACAGACTGAGCTCCAGGACAGCTGGGGCTACAGGGAGACCCTGTCTCAAAACAAAACAAAACAAAATTTAGTTTTATAAATATTTTTATTATTACTTATGTGTATGAGTGTGTTGGCTGCATGTAAGTGCAGCTGTGTTGTGCAATAACTGGGGAGGTCAAAAGAGGGTTTTGGATCACCTAGAACTGGAATTACAGACAGTTGTTCATGTGGGTGCTGAGAATTGAACCTGGGTCCTCTGCAAGAGCAGTCCCTGCTCTTAGCTGCTAAGCCATCTCTCCAGACCTTTTTTTTTTTAACTTTTTATTTATTTATTTATTTAATTTATTTATTTTTTTATTAATTTTATTTATTTCTGGATGTGTATGAATGTACTGTCTGCATGCAAGTCTGTGGACCCGTGTCGTGAATGCCGCGGAGGTCAGAAGAGGGCGTCGGATTCCCCTGGAACTGGAGTTCTCCTGGAATTAGAGTTTCAGACGGCTCTCGGCCGCCATGTGGGTGCTGGGGATTGAACCCGGGTCCTCTGCAAGAGTGTCGGCGCTCTTAACCGCTAGGCCATCTCTCCAGCCCCTCTCCAGACCTTTTATAAATTTTTTTTTTTTTATTTCCGTATGTGTATGAATGTGTTGTCTGCATGCAAGTTTGTGCTTCCGTGACGTGCAATGCCGCAGAGGTCAGAAGAGGGTCTCAGATTCCCCTGGAACTGGAGTTCTCCTGGAATTGGAGTTTCAGACGGTTCTCGGCCACCATGTGGGTGCTGGGGATCGAACCCGGGTCCTCTGCAAGAGCGGTCGGCGCTCTTAACCACTAGGCCATCTCTCCAGCCCCTATAAATTTTTTTAATTAAATTTTTATATATTTCAAACAGAACATTATAACCCCTTCCCCATGGGCAGAAAATGTATTTATTTTTGTAAGTATGAGTGCTGTGGTTGCATGTATGTAAGCATGCCATGTGTGTGCAGTGCCCACAGAAACCAGAAGAGGGCATCAAATCCCCTGAAATTATAGTTACAGACGGTTGTTAGCCACCATGTGGTGCTGGCAAACCAAACCAGGGTCCTTTGCAAGAGCAGGCAGTGCTCTTAACCACTGAGTTATCCCTCCAGACTCCCATTTCCCCTTAAAAGAAATTTTTTTTTTAAGGTACTTAAAATCTGACCATTTCTAGAAGCAGTCCTCTCTAGGTTAGAGTACAGCTGCTGGCCTGTCAGAAAAGAGCAATGCTCTGGCCCTATCTCACTCCTCTACCCTCCTCTGTTCCTGGGCCTGGTGAGAACCAACAGCTCTCGTCCCAAATCCATGTTTTCTTTGTTTTGCCAGATCAGATCAGCTGTAGGAATTTAACACAAAGAGAGACTTAAGTGCCAGGGCTTGTGGTCTAAAGCCAGTGAGCACCAACACCAACAACTTCAAGATTCTAGTTAGCACCCATACTGAGACACAAAAGCTGGGCAGCTCTCAAGTCCACACTCACTTCTCATCTTACCTACAGAATTAGCAGATTCAGAGAACGTTATAGAAGGAAGCTTTGGAAGCATACAGTTGAAGACCACACATCATTTAACACAAACAAACAAACAAACAACAAATCAAAACAAAGCAACCAACAAAATCTCTGTATTTGTAGCAATGTATTTTCCAGAGGCTGCAGCCAATGGTGTAATTCCATGATACTCAGTGCTCTTACAGGATGACACCTAAACTCCTGCACTGATGGGAGGGGCTGAGTTCTTCCTTTTGAGCCGGAGTGGAACTTCCAAATGTCTTGACAACAGAATACAACCCAAGTGATACTAGTTGACTTCTGAGGCTATCAGAAAATGCAATACAGCTTTTACCTGGCTCACACAGTTTTGGAGCCTTGAGCTGCCAGATTAGAAGTCCAGCAGGTCAGTCAGTGAGATGCCTCAGAGGGTAAAGGTGTTTGTGCTGCCATATCTGACAACCTGAGTTTGATTCCAAGGAAGAAAGAAATTCCTGCAAGCTGTCCCCTGATCTCCACACACAGGCTATAGCATAGGCATGTATGTACACACACACACACACACACACACAATGGCTTAGTGGTTAAGAGTGCTTGCTGCTCTTCCAGAGGATTTGAGTTTGGTTCCTTACAGCACTGTTAGATAGCTCACAAGCAGGTGAGCTACACACACACACACACACACACACACACACACACTACATACACACACACATCTCTCTCACACACACAGAGGCACACACACATAATAATAATAATAATAATAATAATAATAATAAAAGCTTGAAGACCCGATTGTACATGCTGTCCTTCCACCTCTCTTTTTCTCTGTCTCTCTTGGTCTCT
The DNA here is from genome assembly GCA_009823505.1 of Rhizomys pruinosus. NCBI lineage: Eukaryota > Metazoa > Chordata > Mammalia > Rodentia > Spalacidae > Rhizomys > Rhizomys pruinosus. Next base: position 1,167,514 of record VZQC01010991.1, on the reverse strand, counting down.
CTTTGTCTCTCTCACACGCACAAAATAATAAAATAAAATTTAAGAAATAAAGGAAAGAAAGCATGCTTCAGCGCACTGGGCACTCCAGTGAGAAGGTTAGGTAAATGGTAGATCAACAGGTGCAAAAATTCAGCCACTGAAATACATCTTGCCAATTATGGCTCCATGGCTCCACTCAAATTAAAAATAACCTGGTGCTAATAACAGAACCCAAACAGCAATTCTCTCCCTGTGATATCATCCAAGAGTCTCCATATAAATGCCCCAGTAAAGTGGTTTATAAACAGGTCGTTAAAAGTTCAGCTTTTATAACAAAGTTGATCTCAGCACAGAGTAAAGAGGATAAAATAAAAAAGAAATGTGGCTTGCCTAGAAGTTTCAAGGGAAAAAGAAATCATCAAGAAAGCCTTTTGGGCCGGACGTGGTGGTGCATGCCTTTAATCCTAGCACTGGGGAGGCAGAGGCAGGCGGATCTTTGTGAGTTCAAGGCCAGCCTGGTCTACAGAGCGAGTTCCAGGCCAGCTGGGGCTACAGGGAGACCCTGTCTCAAAAAGATTGAAAAGACAAAAAAAAAAAAAGAAAGCCTTTTAGAAAAACTTAAATAAGAGGATGGAGAGATGGCTCAGCGGTTAAAAGCACTGACTGCTCTTGCAGAGGACCAGGGTTCAATTGCTAGCACTCACTTGGCAGCTAACCATCTGTAAGTCCAGTTCTGGATATATAAATATATTTAGTTCTATATAAATGATGATATATGGTATTAGATTATATTTAGTTATACTTTATATATTTATGTATCTATCAGTAACTGTCAAATGGAAATATGACACCTAAAGCACTGAAAATTTTCTTTCAGAGGTAAAATACTGTTAAAATTATGGGTAATATCCCATATTCCTGAAATAAAGTCATATACTCCTGTTATTTCACATTAAATAAAGTCTACTGCAGAAAAACTTAACCAAATCTATAAGCTATGGTGGTTACTGAACTTTCCAAATCAGGGAAACTGAGCCCTTCCTCCCTTTTTAGCTACTGACAGGGAAGAGGTATCTGGACTTTGTTTTCCCTTCATGATGACATGAAATGGACCTAGGTTCCTCACTGTACTCTGTTCAGGTTAAAAAAAAAAAAAGTCATTTCCAGAGGCCTGAGAGAAGGACTGGCAGTTAGGAGCACTGGCTGCTCTTGCAGAGAACCTGGGTTTGATTCTCAACACCCACATGGTGGCTAACTAACCACAGTCCGTAATTCCAGTTCGATGAGAATTCAATGCCTTCTTGTGACCTCTGTGGACAGTGCACAACACGAGTGTACTTATATACATGCAGACCATACATTCACACACATAAAATAAAAAAAATAAAATATTAAAAAAATTATTTCCAAAAGGGAAGGAACATCAACTGTCCTTTTAGGAAATGAGGTTGAGTGAGGCTGGGGCAGCATTTCCAGAAAAAGCCAGGCCCATCAAGATCCCTTCTACCTCCTGGCCACTGTTCCCTAAGCTGCCACAGGCATCCTGTTTGGTCTCACTCTGACCCTATGAATGGTGGCTATCATGGTCCAGGAAGTCCCTAAGGGGAGGCTTCTAGATAGGGGCTGGTATGGCCAGCCACAAGGCTGCTCTATGATACCTCACTCTTGCTGATAATACTGATATTAAGGAAGAATGAACACAGCTGTGTGTAAATTACACACACAAAAAGATTAGATCTGTATATTTGTAGGCAATACAAACATACTAATAATGCATTCACATAAATACACTGAGCTTCAAGCCAAGTGGAGCTTGTGGTCCAAAGTAATTCCTCAAAATTTTGCAAAAACCAGGGTTGGGGGGGTCAGGCTGGCGCACACCTTTAATCCCAGCACTTGGGAGATATGGGCAGGTGGATCTCTGTGAATTCCAGGCTAGCCTGGTCTATATAGTGAGTTCCAGGCTAGCTGGAGCTACAGGGAGACCCTGTCTCAAAAAGACACCTCCCTGCAAAAACATTTTTGCAAAAAGAAATGCTGGGGGTCAGACTAAGCCGGTTTGAGACTCTTCTGCACCCAGCTCCTACTCCAGGCAAAATGCCTCAGAAAAAGACCACTTTTCACTTGAATTCGTAGGACTGGAAAATTACTTGAGATTATGAAGGAGATATTGCAGCAGGAACTACTGAATTTCATTTCTGCAGGAAAAACAAATTTATTTAGAATAGTTTTTACCTGTAAAAGGTTGTTGTAATTAAGTCAGGAATGGTGATGCACAGTTACAATTTTAGCATCAGCCAGGCATGGTGGCACACGCCTTTAATCCTAGCACTTGGGAGGTAGAGGCAGGTGGATCTCTGTGAGTCCCAGGCCAGCCTCGTCTACAGAGTGAGTTCCAGGCCAGCTGGGGCTATAGGGAGACCCTGCCTCAAACATCACATAACATCACTTAACACATAAATAAAATAAAATAAAATAAAATAAATTGATTTATTGGCTGGGCATGGTGGCGCATACCTTTAATCCCAGCACTCGGGAGGCAGGGACAGGTGGATCTCTTTGAGTTCAAGGCCAGCCTGGTCTACATAGCCAGCTCCAGGCCAGCTGGGACTAAGGGAGACCTTGTCTCAAAAAGACCAACCCCCCCAAAAAGTATTTATTTTATTCCTTTTATTTGCTGTGTATGAGTGCATTGCCTGCATTTAGGGAGATACACCAGTGTTGTGCAATGCCCTTGGAGGGCAGAAGTGGGTATTGGATCCCCCAGAACTGAAATTATGGAAGGTTAGCAGCCATCAGGGTGCTTGGAATTGGACTTGGGCCCTTTACTACAAGAGCAGCCACTGCTCTTAACCACTGAGCCATCTTTCCAGACCCATGGTAAGCATGTTTGAAGAGACTATTTTGTGGAAAGCAGTTCTAGCTTCATAGCGAAATTGGGTAGAAGGCAGAGAAATCTTTCATATACCCAGCTTTTGGATTTTTCAGCAGACTTTGAAAAATAAGAAGGGCAATCAGCATTTTTTATGTTTGTATTAGATCAAGAATGCAGACAGTTTTTACAGAGGCTAGGTTCTGATTCCAGACCTGATTCTATCAAGGCCTCACAGTGACCTTCAGCAAGCCACTAACATCTCCTGGTCTAGCATGAGTTTCTCATCAAGTACGGTATCTTGAGTGTCTCACTTTATGTTAGGATACAGTGACACAAAGAAACCTCCCCCCCACCCCCCCCATTAACAAACTCCTTAAGAAAACAAAAAAGGCCCTAATTTTAATTCTTAAAATTCTGTGTGATAAAACCTTCCAACTGGTTTGTTTGTTTATTTAGCTTCTAAAATTCCTGATTTAGAAAGACAAGAAAAAAGAATCCATTTCTAAGGCTTACAGTTCCACCAATAAATCATCTCCCAATCTGGGCTTGGAAAAGCACTGGCCACGGTTTGATTGCTCCAGCCCCAGGTTGCCAGGCAACCAACACAAGGGGGAAGTCTGAGAACTGCTGACAGATAGCCAAGTGGCTGAAACAACAGACTTCTCTCTGTCAAAAATGTGTTTTGGAGCACCGCTTGCCTACCTCTGCTCTCTGCTAAACATGACATGACTATAAAATCAAAGTCAAAAAAGGCCACTGCCATAAAAACACATTTCCTGCTCAATTACCAATTGTTAAAATGCTGTAGGGAGGCCGAGATCACACAGTGTATGGCAACAGACATGATACTGTAAATGAGATAAAGTCAGCAGCATGTGGGAAACCTGATCTAAATGTAGTTTTGTAGTTTCGAGTCAGGGAGCTGGTGCATAGAGGCAATCAGCTGCCTAGGAAGGAATGAAGGGTGTTAAGATGGTGCAGAAACAACCAAACACCAGAGCAGCAGCAGGTCAAGATGACTCAATAAAACCAAGAACAGCTGGGCGTGGTGCCGCACGCCTTTAATCCTAGCACTGGGAGGCAGAGGCAGGAGGATCTTTGTGAGTTCAAGGCCAGCCTGGTCTACAGAGTGAGTTCCAGGACAGCTGGGGCTACAGTCTTGAAAAGACAAAACAAAAAACAAAAAAACAAACAAAAACCCAAGAACATGTTCAACCATTAGCCACTGGGAGACACTGTAGGTTTGCTCCCCCAGTGGACTGCTAGGATAGCAAGATCCAGAAGATCAAGGACCCCTGGGAGCCATGCCCTTTGGGAGTTTCAAAGTGGACTCTCTAATGTTTGACTGTCAACTGGATTATTAGAGATATCAGTATTCTTAGGATAATGCCTCATAATTCCAGTCTGAAATGTGAGAATCTAGGGGGAACATTTTAAACACCTAGGGCACATGCCCTAAGCCTGGTACGTACGCTGTGCCAACGGCTAGCTACAGCCAGCATCACCTCTATGCAGTGTCCATCCCTGAAGACACTTTATTGAACTTGCCATCTTGGATGCTCTGGAAACTATCTGTGGTATTTGGAAGTGGGGCAATTCTTAATTTGTTTTTGCCATACACCCTTTCACATTCTGGCCAAGCCTAATGCTTCTAAAAACAGTTTATGACTGCGTAAAATAAAACACATGGGACTGCAAAGGAAGCCAGTGATAATGGCACTCTATCACACAAGTTTTCAGAAGTGTGTTTTATTAGCATCAAATAACAGCATCTAGAGAGGGCTTTCTACAGGGGAAGGAGGTTGTTTTGCCTTTTTTCTATGGTGTAAGCACACAGCATGGGCTTCTGGAGGACACCTGCTGGGTGCAAGACGGACTGAGCTCCTTGCTTGTGGCTCCAATGCCAGCCTTTCCCATAACCACCCACCCACCTCCTACCAGAGCTCCAGGAATTTCCTGATACCCAGAACTGGGGATTCAACCAGCTCTAATTTCCAAATCCTCAACTTTCTACAAATCCTCAGTTGAAGCAGGCACACATTCTTGAGAGTATAAAGACACTCCAACTTCCCTCCTCTCCTCACAAGCAAAGGCAATCTCTTTCAAAGAGTAAACTACTGCTGCCCAGCGTTGTCCCAGGGATGGGACACACAAGAGCAATCCAAATCACTGGGGCTGCTGCTGCCTGATGCGGCTGAACTCTGAGGCTAAGCTGGGAAAACCTTCCAAAGCAGAGCCTTTCTAATTTCTCTGCTTGCAGCAAAACTGGAATGCCATCTGATAGGTAACTGAAAACATTATCTGATAACTTTATTTTTGGCATTATTGTGGAAGGGATTCAAGAAACTGATTGACACTAACAACTCTAATTCCCATCTGTTTGTCCACATAAGTAAGGTTTCCAGGCATTTCAACATACAAATAAATGACGAATGATAATGAGAACCAGCAGAACCCCACCTCATTCTAACTAAGAACTAATACAGCTTTTAAAAATCCATCTTGTGCTCGCTTCGGCAGCACATATACTAAAATTGGAACGATACAGAGAAGATTAGCATGGCCCCTGCGCAAGGATGACACGCAAATTTGTGAAGCGTTCCATATTTAAAAAATAAATAAATAAATAAATAAATAAATAAATAAATAAATAATCCATCTTGCAAGCCGGGCGTGTTGGCGCACGCCTTTAATCCCAGCACTCAGGAGGCGGAGGCAGAGGCAGACGGATCTTTGTGAGTTCAAGGCCAGCCTGGTCTACAAAGTGAGTTCCAGACAGCTATGGCTACAGGGAAACCCTGTCTCGAAAAGACCAAAAAAAAAAAAATAATAATAATAATCCATCTTGCTGCGGGGCGTGGTGGTGCACGCCTTTAAACTCAGACTGGGGAGGCAGAGGCAGGCGGATCTCTGTGAGTTCAAGGCCAGTCTGGACTACAGAGTGAGCTCCAGGCCGGCTGGACTAAAGGGACTAAAAGGAGACCTAAAGGGAGACCCTGTCTCAAAATACCAAAAATAAAATAAAAATCCATCTTATTTTCAGGGAAAAAAGTAAAGTTATGCCACTATTTACAATAATTTAAGTTGTTTTGATCAACTGTGTGCTAATAATGACTATAATATAAGATTCTTACAGCTTTATTATCAAAAGAAATAGGCTGGGTGTGGTGGTACATGCCTTTAATCCCAGCACTCGGGAGGCAGGGGCAGGGGGATCTCTGTGAGTTTAAGGCCAGCCTGATCTACATAGTGAGTTCCAGGACAGCTGGGGCTACAGGAAGACCCTGTCTCAAAACACAAAAACAAAAAAAAAAAAAAACAAAAACAAAGAAAGATTACAGCACAACACAAATTTCAATGCATGATTTTATTGTTGTTGCATGAGGTAAAGAAGGAAAAGGAGAGAAGATGTATCATTTGACTACTTAAAAAACAGACTGCCAGGCATGGTGGCACAGGCCTTTAATCCTAGCACTTGGGAGGCAGAGGCAGGCGGATCTTTG
>VZQC01010991.1:1118781-1136383 GCA_009823505.1 Rhizomys pruinosus | reverse complement strand
AAAAAAAAAAAAAAAAAAAAAGAGAGAGACCTTATCAAACAAAACAAAACAAAAACCAGAAACAAAAAAAGGAGAGGAGGAGGGGAGGAGGGGAAGAAGAGAGAAAGGGAGAAGGAGAAAAGGGGAGGAGGGGAAAGGGGAAGAAGCAAGATGGAGCAGGAGGACAAGAGGCACAGTTCAGAAGAGGGAGCACTGACTCCAAGCCAGAAGAGGACTAAGCTCAGTTGTGAGGCACAGATAGGGTCTACACTGAGGGGAAAGAAGTTGGATTCTTCAGGAAGCAGTGACCTACCAAAGTCAGAAGTAGGAGGTACAGTGTCACCTTCGTGGTCCAGCTGGGAAATTCTCATAGTCAGGCACTTATAAACACCATGTAGAGGTCACTTAGGCATATTAGATACTGAGTGCTGGATCAAATTAAAACACTGGAGGCAATGAAGTAAACATAACCAGATGTTCCAAGTATTTGGAAAACCATGAGGAAAACAATAAAGAGAGGTAGGACTTGTATTTATTTTAGCTCGGACACATTTGTGTGGCTCATTCCTGTGACTCTTAGGGTAAGAAAATGTGGTGACTCCAACAGAAGGGACTCCAAGAAGTCAGCTGTGCTTTCTCATAGCCAAGGGATACATTAAGGTAAAAAGGAGACGGTCTTGTGCCATGTACAGCTATTCAAATATTGGATCTGGATATATCAGAAGCTTCCTTCAACCTAGCAATCAATCATTCACTCTCCTTCACTGTCCAGGTGCCAGGTGTGTGAGGTTTTATCTTTTTTTTTTTAATGTTTATTATTTTTATGTGTATGAATGTACTGTCTGCATGTAGGTCTATGCACCCATGTCGTGCAATGTCTCAGAGGTCAGAAGAGGGTGTCGAATTCCCCTGGAACGGAGTTAAAGACAGTTCTCAGCCACCATGTCGGTGCTGGGGATTGAACCCGGGTCCTCTGCAAGAGCAGTCGGTGCTCTTGACTTCTGAGCCACCTCTCCAGCCCCTGGGCTTGAGGTTTTAGAAAGTGGCTCTGAAAGGGCTGGTGACTGCCAACCTTGCCAGAACAGCTCTCACACGAGAAGCAAACATCAGAATGAGCACAAACCAATTCCTGCTTACACAGCTAAGGACCATTAGCCCAACTTGGAATGTTCATGACTCTGGAGTCCTGTTTTTTTTTTTTTTTTTTTTGTCTTTTCGAGACAGGGTCTCCCTGTAGCCCCAGCTGTCCTGGAACTCACTCTGTAGACCAGGTTGGCCTTGAACTCACAAAGATCCTCTTGCCTCTGCCTCCCAAGTGCTAGGATAAAAGGCGTGTTTTGTTTTTCAAAATACAGCTCTGCTCTTTCTGAAGCCCAGGGCTCCTTATCCCTTCACACTGCTAAAGATCCCTGAGCAGCAGCAGGACCAGTAAGGAAATCCTGGCAGACCAGGAAGGAATTCCTAAGCAGACGGAGGGAAGGTTGTATTGTGTATTCTGAAAATTCCAGAGAGAATGAAAGGTCATGAGAGAAGGGAGAAGGGAGAGTCAGGACTGGAGCAGAGGAGGAGGAGGAATAAGGGACAGTGGGACAGCAAGAAAAGGCAGAGGAAGGAGAAGGCAAGGTGGGCTCCCCTGAGACAGAGGGTGACTATACAGATGGAAAAGAGAAACGCTTAAGAGCCAAAGGAAAGAAAGAAGGGAGCAGTTAGCAAGGTATACATGTACTTACAGGAGACAGACAGACAGACAGACACACACACCACATGCACAAGTGCACACTGCTAAACCTAAACACTATTCAGGAAAACTTGATTTTTAGTAACATTAGGATCAAGAGATGATGAGAAAGAGTCCTCCAAGGTTCATGGAAAGAAGAAATAATAACTACAAAAAGGTTAGTTTGAGGTATTAGAAAGACGGCTCAGTGGCTAAGAGCACTGGCCAAGAGGGAGGGACACTTTGGACAGCAGTTTACTCAGTGGCTCCATCTTTCCCAAGCCCAAGAATCTTCCTCGCCGAGTGTGGTGGCACACACCTTTAATCCTACATGTGGCAGGTGAGTTCAAGGCCAGCTTGGAAGGTCAGCTGACATAGTGAGCTCCAGGACAGCCAGAGCTCCAGGAAGACCCTATCTCAAAACAACAATAAAAAACAAAAAACAAAAAACAAAACATGTAAAAAACAAAAACAAAAACCAAAAAAAGAAGAATCTTCCTCTACAAAGCCTATGAGCTCTCAAAATGAAAGTCACCAATGCTATTTTGGGTTATATGTAACCAGTTCTAACATGCTTGGATCTTAAAATAAGGAGTTATCACTACCTTGCACTAGTAACAAGCCCAAACTAACCTTTTAATTTTTTTTTCCTTTACTTTTTTAAGGGATTGTACAATATAAGAGCACAGTTGTGTTCAGATCACATTGACGTTGCTCAATTTGCCATAGAATTAGGTAACTGGTGCTAGCATCCACAGATGAGGGTTACCATTCCTCCTTTGTTTTTCTGGGACTGTGTTACTTCACTCAGCATGGTATCTTCTAGCTCCAACCATTTACCTGCAAAGTTCGTGATGTCATCCTTCTTTAATGCTGCATAGAACTCCATTGTGTAGATGTACCACATTTTCTCTATCCACTGGTCTTTTTGAGACAGGGCCTCCTTGTAACCCCAGGTATCCTGGAATTCACTCTGTAGACCAGGCTGGCCTTGAACTCACAGAGATCCACCTGCCTCTGCCTCCTGAGTGCTGGGATTATAGGAATGAGCCACCACGCCCAGCTAACCTTTTAATTTTTAAAAAAATATTTATTATTTTTATGTTTATGGGTATATTCCCTGAATGTATGTAAGTGCACCTGTGTCATACAATGCCCGAGGAGGTAAAAAAAAAAAAAAGGCCATCAGATCCTCTGGAACTGGAATTATGCATAGTTGTTAGCCACCATGTAGGTGCTGGAAATTGAACCCAGGTCCTCTGTAAGAACAGAGCTCTTAGCCACTAAGCCATTTTTCCAGTCCCCCAAACTAACCTTTTTAGTAGTTATTATTTCTTCTTTCCACGAAACTTGGGGGAATCTTTCTCATCATCTATTGATCTTTTTTTAAAAATTTTTTCTTTTTTAGTTTTTTTCCTTTTTTTGGTAATTTTGAGGCAGGGTCTCCGGAGCTTTTAGTACCAGCTTTCCTAGAGCTCGCTCTGTAGACCAGGCTGGCCTTGAACTCACAGAGATCCGCCTACCTCTACCTCATGAGTGCTGAGATTAAAGGTGTGCACCACCAAGCTCGGCTCATCTATTGATCTTAATGTTACTAAAAATCAAGTTTTCCTGCACAGTTTTTAGGTTTAACTGTGAGTTTGTGTGTGTGTGTGTTTAATGTGTTTAATATGCACTCCTGCTTGTTGAAGTCCAAGTATGTGGGGTACACTTGCTCTATTTATTCCTTTGAGACAGGGTCTGTTACTGAACTTGGAGCCAGGCTGGCAGCGAGCCAGCCAGCCACAGTGTTCCTCCTGTCTCTGCTCCCCACAGATGGAGTTACAGGTGCACAGATGGCCATGCACAGCTCAACTTAGTTACAGGTACACAGGTGGCCATGCACAGCTTGACTTAGTTACAGGTGCACAGGTGGCCATGCACAGCTTGACTTAGTTACAGGTGCACAGGCGGCCATGCACAGCTCGGCTTAGTTACAGGTGCACAGGTGACCATGCACAGCTTGACTTAGTTACAGGTGCACAGGCGGCCATGCACAGCTCGACTTAGTTACAAGTGCACAGGTGGCCATGCACAGCTCAACTTAGTTACAGGTGCACAGGTGGCCATACACAGCTCTTTCTTGTCTTTCCCTGCTTCTCTCTCTCTCTCTCTTGTGTCTCTTAAACATGTGGGTACTAGGAATTTGAACTCAGGTCCTTGTGTTTGTGTGGCAGGTGTTCTTTCCCACTGGTCCATCTCCCCAGTTCAACTCATCTCTTTGAACTGATGGAGGCCATGTCTGTCTTTTGAGTCCCTTCTCCAAGTAAACAGGGAGGTCATTCACAAGAAGGCATGCCCCAATGGCCCAAAACACAAAGCACACACAGGTCCATGCTCACCACTTCATCTTCTGTCCAGCATTTCTCGATCAGCTTGGGCACAGGCTTTTTCACCAGGCGCTGCAGGGCTTTGCCAGCATCGTAACTGCTTTCATGTAGCTGAGATGACAATAACCTTAGTTAATTAACTGCATCAAATAGCAGACACAGAGGCAAATCAGTAACCACAGTCTTGCACTATGCCTTCTAGCAGAAGAACAGCAAAGGGTGATACAGGTTCCTTAGTCTGTTAATGCTTATCATCCGACCACTGCCCCACCCCCATTGTAGCAGCTCTGGTAGAGTGCTCCATTAAGATTAAAAAGTTCCGGGCTAGAGAGATAGCCTAGCGGTTAAGAGCACCGACTGCTCTTGCAGAGGACCCGGGTTTGATCCCCAGCACCCACATGGTGACTGAGAACCGTCTGAAACTCCAATTCCAGGAGAACTCCAGTTCCAGGGGAATCCGAGACCCTCTTCTGACCTCCGCGGCATTGCACGACATGGGTGCACAAACCTACATGCAGACAGTACATTCATACACATACAAAAATAAAAAATTAAAAAAAAAAAAAAGAGATTCAAAAGTTCCTCAAAGGTAGAAGTGCTGAAGGCTTCGCTCCCTGGGTGATGCTACTGGGAGGTGCTGAAACTTTAAGGGGTAGGGCCTAGGGGAGGAAAGTCTGTTTTAATGCTTCCCAGTCACCATGAGGTGAGCAACTTCTGACATCACATACCTTCTGCTATAACATGCTGCCTCACCACAAGGACAAAAGCAGCGGGCTGTGTGACCTAAGAATGGAACCTGAGACTGTGGGCCCACACCCACCTTTCCTCTTACTATGCTGATTCTATTCAGGTATGTGTTACAGTAATAGAAAGTTGACTTGCACAGAGAAGGCAACAAGTAAAGCAGAGAACACTTTTGGCAAGGGGAAAAGTATGGAGAACAACAAAGCCAACGTCCGTGGAATATGTGGGCTGGCCTGGTGCTCAGTACAGATTGCACTCACTGCCTTCACAAATCCTGTAAGAAAAAATAACTCTTTGTTTGCTTCTATGTCATAAGAACCACAGAATGACAACAGTCACAAGCAGCCGGCAGGCTTTGCATTCTGGTCCCATTCCCTACTCTAACACGAGGCTCACTCTGTATTCCAGGTTGGTCTTGAACTCCTGGCAATCTTCCTGCATCAACTTCCCAAAGTGCTTTCTCATAGTTTTGAGTACTGTGGCCAGCTATTCTTTTCCCATTCTTCCTGAAGCATACTAAGAATATACTAGATTCTTTTCTAGCCTTTGTGATTTCTTAAGTTTTTTTAAGTGAAATAAATTACTAAAAACATTTAAACATAAAGGCTTTTAAAGGAAGTTAATTCTCCAACAAGATGCTAATTTAAATTTTTTTTAATTAATTTTTTTTTTTATAAACTTTAATTTTGTATGTGGATGAGTACTGTCTGCATGTAGGTTTGTGCACCCGTGCAATGCGCCTCGGAGGTCAGAAGAGGGTGTCGGATTCCCCTGGAACTGGAGTTCTCCTGGAATTGGAGTTACAGACGGTTCTTGGCCGCCATGTGGGTGCTGGGGATTGAACCCGGGTCCTCTGCAAGAGCAGTCGGTGCTCTTAACTGCTAGGCTATCTCTCCAGCCCTAATTAATTTTTATTTTATGTGTATAAATGCTTTTCTTGCATGTGTATAGGTGCACCTGTATCCTATGATGCCTGCAGAGGTCAGAAGATGGCATCAGATCCCCTGGAACTGGAGTTATAGACTATTGTTAGCTGCCATGTGGGAGCTGGGAACCAAGTCCAGGCCAGTTACAAGAGCAGCCAGTGCTCTTAACCTGAGTCATCTCTCCAGCTCCAGGATGTTAATTTTTTTTTCTCTATGTGTATGAATGTACTGTCTGCATGCAAGTCTGTGCACCCGTGTCGTGCAATGCCTCGGAGGTCAGAGAGGGTGTCGGATTCCCCTGGAACTGGAGTTCTCCTGGAATTGGAATTTCAGACGGTTCTCAGCCACCATGTGGGTGCTGGGGATTGAACCGGGGTCCTCTGCAAGAGCAATCAGTGCTCTTAACTGCTAGGCCATCTCTCCAGCCCCTGGGATGTTAATTTTTATAGTACCTTTGCATGTGGAACCTGGCCTTCAGCAGCCCAGTCTCTTAGCAGAGCTAATCAATCCCACCTGTTTTCCACCCCCAAGGCAAGGCTGAACACCAAACCCTCTTCCTCCTGTACAGGCACTCGTGACTGAGGTCTCAATAGTCTCACCTCCTCCTATCAGAAGAGAACCCCAGGTGAAAAGATCCTAATGCTCAAATCTACAGCTCCCACTGTAGCTAGCTATCCCTTCCAAATCCCTCCCTTCCTTCCCACCTCTGATAGTAGTACTTTAGCCTGAGACTTGAAGACCAGTGTCTAACACACTGATTTCTAGACACACTTGCTAAACCAGTAAGTGAAAGAATAAAGACTTTCAACTACTGTCCCTAGGCAGATTCCACTAAGGCCAGTCCTCAGTTTATCTACTCCTTTAGGAATTATATTTCTATTAAAAATGGGATAGATGGGGGCTGGAGAGATGGCTCAGCGGTTAAGAGCAGAGGACCCCAGCACCCACATGGTGGCTGAGAACCGTTTTTGACTCCAGTTTCAGGGGAATCCAACGCCCTCTTCTGACCTCCGTGGCATTGCACACATGGGTGCACAAACCTGCATGCAAACAGTATATTCATACACATAAAAATAAATAAAAAAAATAAAAATAAAAAAATGGGATAGATGAAAAAAAATATATAAAATATGGGGCTGGAGAGATGGCCTAACGGTTAAGAGCACCGACCTCTCTTGCAGAGGACCCAGGTTCGATCTCCAGCACCCACATGGCAAGAGAACCGGCTTTAACTCCAGTTCCAGGGGAATCTGACACCCTCTCTTCTGACCTCCGTGGCATTGCACAACACGAGTGCACAGACCTGCATGCAGACGGTACATTCATACATATAAAGAATAAAAAAAAGAAATAAAATTAAAAATATATATATATATATAAAAATAGGATAGATGTTCATATGTGGCCTACTTTCTAAAACAAGCAGGTATCTGCCAAGTTCTCTAATATGAGGTTTTTTTAATGAGCTAACACAGAATGAAACTGAATAAAAGGTAAATTTATATGCCTATTCAATTTAAAAAGCACATATTTTAGTGATAATTTAAAATCAAATCAAGTTGATCAAGTTGATCATTGCCGGATGTAGTAGTGCAAGAGGCAGGTGATCTCTGTGAGTTCAAGACCAGCCTGGTCTACATAGCAAGCTCAAGGCCAGCTGGGACTAAAGGGAGACCCTGTCTCAAAAAGACAACAAACCCCCCCCCCCACAAAGTAATACCATTTTATAAACAGTAACTACAGGACATGGGATAATGCTAGGGAGTGTAGAAAACTAGACTATGCTTTTTTATTTTTTTTTTTTTATTTTATTTTTATTATTTATCTTTGTATGTGTATGAATGTACTGTCTGCATGCAGGTCTGTGCACCCGTGTCGTGCAATGCCACGGAGGTCAGAAGAGGGTCTCGGATTCCCCTGGAACTGGAGTTCTCCTGGAATTGGAGTTACAGACGGTTCTTAGCCGCCATGTGGGTGCTGGGGATCGAACCCGGGTCCTCTGCAAGAGCGTCGGTGCTCTTAACCGCTAGGCTATCTCTCCAGTCCCAGAAAACTAGACTATGGAGTTAGGAGTGCTGGGTTCAAATTCTAGCTCTAACTTAGTCAAATAACTTAGTCTTCTAGTGACTCTTTTTTCTTTGTCTTTTTTTTGGTCTTTTTGAGACAGGGTCTCCCTGTAGTCCCAGCTGTCCTGGAACTCTCGCTCTGTAGACCAGGCTGGCCTTGAACTCACAAAGATTCGCCTGCCTCTGCCTTGTGAGTGCTAGGATTAAAGGCATGCACCACACGCCCAGCTTCTTTTCTCTTTTTTGAGGGAAGGGAGAAAGGAGGGAGGGGGAGGGGGAGGGAGTGGGAGGAGGGTAAAGAAAGAAACCAGAGGGCTAGGGAAATGACTCAGTAAGGTGCTGGCTGCCCAAGGATAAAGACCTGATTTTGGGGGCTGGAGAAATGGCTCAGCAGTTAAAAGCAATAGGCCTGGGTTCAATTCCCAGCACTTACACAGCAGCTAACAATAGTCTAGAACTCCAGTTCCAGGTGATTTAACACCCTCTTCCGGCCTCCACAGGCACTGCATGACATGGGTGTACTTATATGCACACAGGTTAAAATAGAAATAAACAACAAAAAAGACCTCAGTTTGGTTCCTTAGCACCCAAGTAAAATACCTGGTGTGGTGGCAGGGGGTTGTGACTCTAACACTGGGGAGTGGAGTCTAGAGGATCAGGGGCTTGCTAGCCAGCTAGTCTTGCAGAATTGATGAGCTCGAGGTTCAATGAATGAGAGTCTATTTCAGAAGATAAAGTGGCGAGTAATTGAGCAAGACACCTGATGTCAACCACAGGTGTCCCTCCACATGTGCAATCACAGACACAACATGTACACAGAGAGGGGAAGGAAGGGAGCAGGAGATGAGGAGACAGAGGAGAGGGACAGGGAGGGGAAGTGGGGAGAGAGAAAAAGGAAGCAGTTTCTTCTTTGTTTGAGACAGGATCTCACTACATAGCTCTGACCAGGCTGGCCTTGAACTCACAGACATCTGCCTGCCTTTGCCTCCTGAGGGCTGGAATCAGGACGTGCCACCTAGCCCAGCTTCCTGAAGAAAAAAAAAATTTTTTTTTTGACAGGTTCTTCCTTTAGCTCCAGCTGGCCTGGAACTCAAGAGATCTGACCTCCTCTGCTGGGAATTAAAGGTGTGCACCACCATGCCTGGCCCCAGTTGATACAGTTTTTTTTTTTCCCAGTCTTTTCAAGACAGGGTCTCCCTGTAGCCCCAGCTGGCCTGGAATTCACTCTGTAGACCAGGCTGGCCTTGAACTCACAAAGATCCTCCTGCCTCTGCCTCCAGAGTGGTAGGATTAAAGGCGTGAGCGACTACGGCCAGTGTTGATAAAGTTTTAAACAAAGAAAAAATAAACAATTTCAGGTTATGGAACTTCTTTCCTTGAATAAACTGAAGGGGGAAAAAAAATCCCAACTTTTTCTGTGTCAGTGTGACAAACATATTTAATGATCAGTCATGTTTAATTCCTATCACACTAATGGTTAATGAAATTAAAAAGAAAACCCAACTTTCACAATAACACCATTTTCTGGCCTCTGCAGACACTGCACACACGTGGTATAGTTACACACATGCAGGAAAAACCCTCATGTACATAAAATAAACCTTAAAATTTAAAAAAAGAACTTTTTCATTATTCATTTATTTATTTATTTATTTTTGTATGTGTATGAATGTACTGTCTGCATGCAGGTCTGTGCACCCGTGTCGTGCAATGCCGCGGAGGTCAGAAGAGGGTCTCGGATTCCCCTGGAACTGGAGTTCTCCTGGAATTAGAGTTACAGACGGTTCTTAGCCGCCATGTGGGTGCTGGGGATCGAACCCGGGTCCTCTGCAAGAGCATCGGTGCTCTTAACCGCTAGGCTATCTCTCCAGCCCCAAACTTTTTCATTTTTAATTTTTTTAATTAATTTTTATTTATTTCTCTATGTGTATGAATGTACTGTCTGCATGCAGGTCTGTGCACCCGTGTCGTGCAATGCCACGGAGGTCAGAAGAGGGTGTTGGATTCCCCTGGAACTGGAGTTCCTGCTGGAGATTGGCAGTTTCTAGACGGTTTTCAGCCGCCATATGGGTTCTGGGGGATCGAACCGGGTTCCTCTGTAAGAGCGGTCGACGCTCTAACCCGCATTAGGGCATCTCTCCAGGCCCGAAAAACTTTTTCATTTTATTATTTATTTTTTATTTTAAAAAAAAAATTTTTTTTTTTATTTTAATTATTCTTATTTCTGTATGTGTATTGATGTACTGTCTGCATGCAGGTCTGTGCACCCGTGTCGTGCAATGCCGCTCAGGTCACCGAAGCGGGTCTCGGATTCCCACTGGAACTGGATTCTCTCGGAATTGGGTTTCAGACGTTCTTAGGACCAGACCATGTGGGTGCTGGAGAATCGAACCCGGGTCCTATACAAGTATAAGAAGCAGAGTCGGCGCTCTTACACTACTAGGGCCTGCTTCCAGCCCTAACTTTCATAAAGGGTTCGGGAATAAGGTTCATGGAGCTTCCCATACTTAGAATGTAGCGGAGAAGTGGCTGAGCTCCTATGGACCATCCTCTCCACCTTGAGACAGGAAGACTGAGACCATCTGTTTATTTTATGTTTGTTAGTCTTTCCCGAACAGGGTCTCCCTGATAGAGACCCACAGCATGTACCTGGAATCACTCTGTAAAACCAGGCTGGCCTTGAATTCACAGAATTCTGCTTGCTTCTGTCTCCCGAGTGCTACCCGTGCTAGGATTAAAGACGTGACCCACCTCGCCACAGGGCTATGGAAGACCACATCATTTAACATTCTAAGAAGGATGATGTCACATAGATCTTACACAGGGTCATACTGCTAACAAGGACATGGAGGGCTAGGGGGAAAGAAGGAGCCAGAGAAGGACAGGGCCTCCCTATCTCTCCCATTTAACACAACTGACACTTTGGCTCACTTGTGCCAGGCCCTTTTAGGCTATAAACCAAGGTACTAGGAATGTGTGGCTCTGAAATATTAGCTATCTTAACTCTAAAAATGTTCACCCAAAACATTTTCCTTTAATATAGTATAAACAGCAACAGCTTTCAACAATTTCATTTCCTTAAAAAACTGTAGGTTTCAGCTGGGCATCAGTGAGCACTATGACCTTTAAATCACCAATTTAGCACTCAGGAGCCAAGAGGCAGGCAGATCTTTTGTGACGTTCAAGGCCAGCCTGGGTCTACCAGATGCAAAATACCAGGGGAGCTGGGGGCTACAGGGAGACCCTGGTCTTGAAAAGACCCAAAAAAAAAAAAAAAAAAAAAAAAAATAGGTTTCAAGCCAGCCATGGTGGCGCACACCTTTAATCCCAGCACGTGGGAGGCAGAGGCAGGTAGATCTCTGTTGAGTTCCAGGCCAGCCTGGTCTACATAGAGAGCTCCAGGCCAGCTAGGGCTACAGGGAGACACCCTTCTCAAAAAGACCCCTCCAAAGAAGAGTAAGTTTCAAATCTTATTGCATTTTATTTTTAATTTTTGTTTTGTTTGAGAGCAGGTGTCACTGTGTAGCCATGAAGTTGGTGTGTAGATCAGGCTGGGTGTGCAGATCAGGCTGGGTGTGCAGATCAGGCTGGGTGTGCAGATCAGGCTGGGTGTGTAGATCAGGCTGGGTGTGCAGATCAGGCTGGGTGTGTAGATCAGGTTGGGTGTGCAGATCAGGCTGGGTGTGCAGATCAGGCTGGGTGTGTAGATCAGGCTGGCTTTGCTCTCTCAGAGATCTGCTAGCCTCTAACTTTTGAGTGCTGAGATTAAAGACATGCACCACCATGCTTGGCTTATCTTAAATTTTTTTTTTGGGGGGGTGATATTTTTAAAAATTTATTATTTTTTATGTGTCTGCATGTAGATTGGTGCACCTGTGTCGTGCAATGCCTTGGAGGTCAGAAGAGGGTGTCGGATTCCCCTGGAACAAGAGTTAAGGACCGTTCTTAGCTGCCATGTGGGTGCTGGGAATTGAACCCGGGTCCTCTGCAAGAGCAGTTGGCGCTCTTAACTGCTGAGCCATCTCTCCAGCCCCCTTATCTTAAATTCTTAAAAAGCATTTGTTTGTATTTTTTTGTGTGTTTTTGAGACAGGGTCTCCCTTTAGTCCCAGATGGCTATGTAACCAGGCTGGACTCACAGAGATACACCTTCCTCTGCCTCCCCAGTGCTGGGATTAAAGGTGTGCACCACCACGCCCTGCTTATTTTTATTTTATGTGTGTTTCGTTCACATGCTTGTATGTATGCCAGAAGGCACCAAATTCCCTGGAACTGGAGTTATGGATTGTGGTTAGCTACCAAGTGGGTATTTGGAACCCAACTTAGGTCCTCTGCAACAGCTATGGTATGTGTTCTTAACCACTGAGCCATATCTCTAGGCCCCTATTTCAAATTTTTTATTTTTCTTTATTTGTGACTGTGTGTGTGTGTGTAAAAGGCAGAAGGAGGGAGGGGGGAGAATGAACATGAACATGTGAGCACTAAGGACTCTGTGTGGAGCTCAGAGGACAGTCATGTGGATTTGAACTCAGGTGGTCCAGTGTGGTTGGCAAGTGGCTTTATGCACTGAACAACTTACTGCCCAGGCTTCAAAAAATTTTCTTTTGGGGGCTGGAGAGATGGCTCAGTGGTTAAAAGCACTGGCTGCTCTTGCAGAGGACCCGGGTTTGATTCCTAGAGCCCATGTGTTGGCTAATAGCCATCTGTTAACTCTAGGTCCAGGGGATCCGATGGCCTCTTCTGACATGTGAGGGCACGGCACAACATGGGTGCACCTACCTGCATGCAGACATTACACTCGTACACACATGGGTGCACCTACCTGCATGCAGACATACATTACACTCACACACACGCACACATACACACACACACACACACACACACACATATATATATATATATATATATATATATATATATATATTCCCCCCCCCGACGCTGAGTCTCCCTGCAGTCCCAGTTGGTCTAGAACTCACAGAGATCCACCTGCCTCTGCCTCCCGAGTGCTGGGATTAAAGGCATGCACCACCACACCTGGCTTATACACATAAAATATTAAAAAATTATTTTTTTTAACTTTTCTTTTTCATTTCATTTCATTTTATTTTGGCATGTGTATGAATGTACTGTCTGCATGCAGGTTTGTGCACCCGTGTCGTGCAATGCCACGGAGGTCAGAAGAGGGTCTCGGATTCCCCTGGAACTGGAGTTCTCCTGGAATTGGAATTACAGACGGTTCTTAGCCGCCATGTGGGTGCTGGGGACTGAACCCAGGTCCTCTGCAAGAGGACCTAGCAGTCCTCTGCAACTGCTAGGCTATCTCTCCAGCCCCTAAAAAATTATTTTTTCTTTTAAAATAACATGGACATAATGAATTTTCCTCCCTCCCTCATTTTCCCTTTCTCCCCCCCCTCTCTCCCTTTCTCTCTCCTCTCTCTCTCTCCCTCCCTCCCTCCCTTCCCATAAGTGTTTTGAACTGCCAGTATGTTTACTAGTCTGTGTGTAGTGCCCTCCAAGGCTCAAATGGGAAGACAGAGTTGCCATGGGGGTGCTGGGAGTCAAACCCAGGTCCTCTGGAAGAACAGCAAATGCTCTTCATCATTGAGATGTCTCTACAGCTCCTTGTTCTTTTTTGTTGTTTGAGATGGGGTTCTCACTATGTAGACCTCGCTAACCTGGAACTCACTACACAGACCAGGCTGGCTCAAACTCACCGATATCTACCCGTCTCTGCCTCCTGAATACTAGGATTAGGTATGTGCCAGTATACCTGATAGCACATCTTTATTATTTATTATTTATGAATATGTGTATCAGTTAATGTGTGCAGGTACCCACAGAGGCCAGAAGAGGGAGCTGAAGTCGAAGAGCAAGTACTTAGCCATTAATCCATCACTCCAGCCCGTCGGTTTAAGATCGTTTTTTAACTTGTTAATTTTTAATTTTTTTATTTTTAAATTTTATTTTTCTGTGTATGAGTGCATTGTCTGCATGTAGGTTGGTGCGCCCGTGTCATGCAATGCCTCGGAGGTCAGAAGAGGGCGTCAGATGCCCCTGGGACTGGAGTCAAAGATGGTTCTCAGCCGCCATGTGGGTGCTGGGGATTGAACCCGGGTTCTCTGCAAGAATAGTAGCTCTTAACTCCTAGGCCATCTCTCCAGCCCCCAGGTTTAAGATTTTAAACACCTGGTTAGGACTGCCAAGAGACAGCTGCTCAGTGACACCTTCCAATATTGCTAAGGCAAGTGTCCGTAGAGAAAGTTGTGGGGTGGCTGGAGAGATGGCCTAGCAGTTAAGAGTGCCGACCACTCTTACAGAGGACCCGGGTTCGATCCCCAGCACCCACATGGCGGCTGAGAACCGTCTGAAACTCCAATTCCAGGAGAACTCCAGTTCCAGGGGAATCCGAAACCCTCTTCTGACCTCCGCGGCATTGCACAACACGGGTGCACACACTTGCATGCAGACAGTACATTGATACACATACAGAAATAAATAAATGCCGGGCGTGGTGGCGCACGCCTTTAAAAAAAAAAAAAGTTGTGGGAAGACATTGCAACGAGACAGTGAGGAAGCCCTCAAATGTCTTACAACTTTACCTTGAAGCCACAGAAAGGAAATTATAGCAAGACAAACCTTTCTGTCCATTTTGCAGCCAAGCTAGTATGGCAAAATCTGGGATTATGCGCAATTTCCATGAGGAGTGCTCAGAAATGAGTATTTTGCAGCTACTGAGAGAGCAGGCACAGAGAACCAGCACCAGATTCAATCCTGCGATCTCTAACCACAGCTGCTAGGAGAGGCACTGAGACCCTCACCACTCACATCATCCAAGCAAGATGTCATTTAGGCAAAACCACTTTTTTTTTTTTTTTGGTCTTTTTGAGACAGGGTCTCCCTGTAGCCCCAGCTGTCCTGGAACTCACTCTGTAGACCAGGCTGTCCTTGAGCTCACAAAGATCCTAGGCAAAACCACTTTCAAACTCATTACCATAGACGAGCAGCACAGTTCTGTTTTGTTATAGTTTTTGTCCGATGATCTGGATTTAAGGATGAGAAATCTGATAACAAATGGTGATTCTTCATGAAGAAATGGTGAGCCTTCAAAGGGCCTCCATCCCAATTTACTATTTCTAGCAAACTGTCCTGTGGACCTGGGCTTGTCCCACACACAGGCTTGTCTAAGAAGTCTTTTCATCTTTTTCAGTTCATCCTTGTGAGAGAGCACACAGGGGTCTAGTTCTAGCACACCTTTTGTTCAGAGATACAGACGCCACTACAAAAAGCAGGACATTTGGGTCCCATTGGCCTTCCATCACTTTACAAAAGCTAGCTATCGAGCAACAACCTAGGCCAGGTCCTGGCTAGCCCAGACCTGCATATGATGTGGTAGAGGATTTTGCTACTTAAGAACTAGAGCAGCTTCTGGGCAATACTTCATTTGGTTCCACTGTAGCAAAAGTAACCAGAGCCAAGTGCGATGCACTGACCACATTTCCCAGCTGAACCAGTACCCCTTGAGGACTCCTCCCTGTAGTAGCCTGTGTAGCCTTGCAAAAAGATCACAGGATCTTAGGGGTCAGACTATGACCACCCCTGTCCGAAATCAGAGGAACAGAAGTTTTCATTTGTCAAGTGGATAGGATACAACATTACCAGCCTTCAGCTCATCACAAAATAATGGGAAGCACTGACAAAGGTTCAAGATACTGTGAAATTTCAAACAGCTGTAAACCTCAGAGTGGTTTCCTCATAGCAGTAATGCTTTTAGATACATCTCTAAGACTCTTCAAAGAGGCTGTTATGAGCCAGGAGTGGTGGTACTCGGCTTTAATCCTAGTACTTGGGAGGCAGAGGGAGGTGGATCTTTGTGAATTCAAGACCAACCTGGTCTACATAGAGAGTTCCAAGACAGCTGGAGCTACAAGGAGACCCTGTCTCAGAAAGACAAAAAAAAAAGAGGCTGTTACAGCCTGGGACCTTCCCTGATTAGCAGTGAGGAAGGACCACACCACAAGAAGAAAAACACATTTCTGTATAATTGCCCAAGTTCAATCTGCTACTCTTATACTGCCGACAAATCATTCCTAACTTATTACTTTATATAATTTAATATATATAAGTGCTTTTCTGGCAAGCCTTTCAACAGAATAAATAATACTTAATGACTGCCTACAGTTTAATTAACTCATCATGATTGAACTTCTCATGGACTGCCATAAACATTAAATTATATCCTTCCTCAAAGCTGCCATGGATAGAAATCTCATTTGGAGCCTTAACTCTCCTGTCTAAACAATTCTAAACTTTCAGCAAATCTGTATGTTGGATACAGAGGTGAGAGGATCAACCTTGATACCTGGTTATAAAGTATGCTATTTTATAGAGCAGGGATGAGGTCTTAATTTAAATAAGATTGAAAGTGTGCACATGTCCGAACACCTACCTCATTTATATTACAGCAGCCATTAATATCTCTGGGTCTTTGACGGCCTCATTAGCATAAACTTTGTGCATTACCACAAGGTTTCAAATTCTTACTCTGGCTTCTCATCTGAGCTGCCATTTTCTTTCTGCGTGATGTTGCAAATAAATTTTCCTTTTGGCATGGCTCAGCTGTCAGGCACCTCTGTTCTATAATGAACCCATGAATTACATTCCCCCGCTCTGACATCTCTGGTCTCACACATCAAAATATTGTTCTTCAATTGTAATTTATAACTTAATTTAAATGTCCCTTTCCCTGTGACCTTTTTAGATCAAATGGCAGTGCACCTGGCAGTTCCTGCTATACCAAAGCACCCTTTTGCAATTATAGCCATTATAACAACCATGGGGAAGCCTCTCTGAGTTAGACTGCTTTCAAGCTGAATATTAAATAATTTTAGTCCATTAAGAACATGAGATTTCAGAGTCTTCTGTTATACAAAATATGATGCTTATGTATGGCAAGAAATTGCCAACCTACCTCAGAAAGGGAAAAACAAGATTTGAAATAGATTTTATAATTTTCTGTGTACTTTCTAAAACTTAAAATATGTGAGTTTCTGTGTGTTTTGTGTGAGTACACATGTGGGGTAGAAAACAGCTTTTAAGAATATATTCTTGGGCTGGAGAGATGGCCTAGCAGTTAAGAGCACCGACTGCTCTTACAGAGGACCCAGGTTCGATCCCCAGCACCCACATGGCGGCCGAGAACCGTCTGAAACTCCAATTCCAGGAAAACTGCAGTTCCAGGGGAATCCGACACCCTCTTCTGACCTCTGCGGCATTGCACGACACGGGTGCACAGACTTGCATGCAGACAGTACATTCATATACAAACAGAAATAAATAAAATTGATAATGGGGCTGGAGAGATGGCCTAGCGGTTAAGTGCGCCAACCGCTCTTGCAGAGGACCCAGGTTCGATCCCCAGCACCCACATGGCAGCTGAGAACCATCTGCAACTCCAATTCCAGGAGAACTCACTTCCAGGGGAATCCGACACCTTCTTCTGACCATGGCATTGCACGCCATGGGTACACAGACCTACATGCAGACAGTACATTCAAATAAATAAATAAGTAAATAAATAAGTAAATAAATAAATAAATAAATAAATAAATATTCTTGGCCGGGTGTGGTGGTGCATGCCTTTAATCCTAGCACTTGGGAGGCAGAGGCAGGTGGATCTCTGTGAGTTCAAGGCCAGCCTGCTCTACAGAGTGAGTTCCAGGACAGCCAGAGCTAAAGGGAGACCCTGTCTCAAAAAGACCAAAAAAGACAAAAAAAAAAAAAAAAAGGGAAAATATTTTTT
>VZQC01010991.1:1096969-1115266 GCA_009823505.1 Rhizomys pruinosus | reverse complement strand
TCTCTATTTTGTGTTTCTTTTATCTAAGAATTAAAGACGGAGAACTCATATAACCATACTACAATGGCTCACCAGTCCTGTTGCAGAACAAGACTATAAGACAGCCTAAGGAATGTGTGATGTTCACTCCAGAAAACAAACCAAACTGGTCTTACTCTCTCAACCGAACTGCCCAATTACCCTCCCTGCCCAAAAGTGTCCATCGGACTCTACCGAACGAAACTTTGGATTAACTCGGTAAGACTCTGATAGAAGGCCAAGCGAGGTCGTGGATGAATTGTCGAGCTATATAAGCAGAAAAAATGAGTGCTGATATTTTGTCTCTTTCATCATTTTTATGATATGATGTTTATGCCAAGAACGATTCTCTTCACTACTGGAATGGGTCCCGGATTTGTACAAAAACATCAATTGACAATATGTAAACATTTTGTTCCTAATCTCGTTATGTATATGCTGTCACTCACTGATCTTTAATACAACTAATACAATTATTATTCATAAAAGCAAGGTGTCTCAAATACATAGGCCAAATGAGAGAAGAACAAACACAATTTCTCACCATGCTCACGTTGAACTTTAATTACATTTAATCTCTGCTAGAAGTTAAGGTGACACTTCATTAAATTCGTATTTAATTTCCATAGTGATTAACAGCATTCGGCCTTAGTTATCTCATTTATTGCCATGTGTATAGGCTCTTAATAGAAATACTATTTAACTCTCTATCTTGTTTTCCAATGACTGAGCTTGGAGTTTCTTTTTTTCTTAACATGGCTATTTATTTCTTTCCTGGCATTAGCATAGGAAGACCAAAAGTGTTAAGTCCTGCAGTACTCAGTTCTGTCGTCCTTCCTGTTTGGGTTTCCGAAGGATCAGGGATTGCAAGTGTCCAAATTAGTAGCCACACAAGCATACCCTGCCTATGCTATCTTTCTAATTCCAAAGTTTAATATTTTCTAAACAGTTTCCTATCCAATTGCTTTGTTTGCAGGTTCACTATCATTCTATAAGTATGCTTTTCACCATGTTGGTATTTCTTTGCTATGAATGTTGCTTTCACTAATCAGATTTAGTCGTTCCAGAAGATGTCTGTATTTATACTAGTTCTATTTGCTGTTTTGAAGGAATGGAATCACTGTGCCAGGTTGCTGCCATCAATATAACTCCTTCTATTTTATTCGAAGGTGAGGGCATTAGGCTGGGGCACACCTGCTCCCTACCCCATGGAAAAAAGGGGCGTCATTATACTTCCATTGTCTACTCGGTTGAACCGAGGATATAAGTTGTATCCCCTAGAATACAGCTTCTTTTTTCTTTTTCAGTTCCTCTGTTGGCCTACGCAGATGTATCACACATAAATACTGTGTTCTGAAACTTGAGAGAATCTAGCAATATTTGAGTGTCACCTGGAAAGTTGGTATTTTTGAACAAACTAGGTACCTCTTTCTATTCTCAGCACCCAAATAGCTGGTATTTTGTTGTGGGAGGAGGTGCCAGGGTGCAGCAAGATAGAACCCATTTACCCACTGGCTTCAATTCGTCTGTCTCATGTGATCACTGGGATGAAGAAAAGCCTCTTAAGTTTCTGAGTTTTTCCACAAAGGGATCAATCTATGAACTGTTACAGGTATGTGTTAGTTTAGGAGAAGAAATGTTCTGACTTCTAGCAAATTCCACAAGAGTTTATATTTTCAAATATCTTCCAATACAGAAATTTCTTTTTAATGCATGAATGAACTAAACTTTAGTTAAGGAATCGATTCAGTTATCGGTATTCTAGGCAGTGGGACTTTTCTCACCACGTTCTTCTCAATGTTTATAGAATATGCATAGTTCTGGTGCTGTCATAAGATAATAAGTTGGCAATTTTTATCTCTCGTAGGATATTATATTAAACAAAAAAAAATGTATATGAGCAGCTAACATTCAGAGACACAATTAAGTACTTATTTATGCTAGTGTAGGGTTGCCAATTGCATACAGATATTAATGGTCAAGTTAATGGAGCCAAACGAGAATTGACTAAAAAAGGGCAAATGAATAACTTATGAGCGACCAGAGGGATGCACTTATGCAGAGTCAGATGTGTGTTTTGAGCTAAGTATTTATTATTATTATTTCATTATGAGTCCTTACCCTCCAAGACAGAAAGCCACATAAGAACAAGAGTTAAGTTGCTGGTTAATATGTTGCTTTTAACAAGTGAAATATTGCTTTGACCTATTATTCATCTCTTGTAATATAGCGTCGAAATTTATGAAAGAAATATTTTCACTTATATTATTATTTATTTAGTTCTAGTTATGATGTGTTTGCTAGATTGTGTAGGCCGGTGTTTTGGAGTCCATAAGGTTAAAGAGGTGTTGGATCCGCATATGAAGTTTTATGACATTTGTCTCTGCATGCAGTGGCATGGGATACATTCATCGTTCCTACTGAGAGCAACTAATGCTCACACGAGCCATTCATTACCTTCAGCCCTGTACTATATCTAGTTCTTTTATGAATAATGATAAGAACTTACTGATCATACTTGAAATGGATAGGAAAGAACAACATATTATTGCTGTGAAGCTTAGTATTCCCATAGGTGCTTCCCTTTTTATTTCTTTCGGATATGAGAACTTCTTATTCACTAAGCAATAAGCATCATACGAATCAGAATAAATATACTATATGACCAAAGATGAGACATGTGTAGAGAGGCTGCGATGCGCCTGACCATTGCAATCAACCACGCGACGCGCCAATGTGTCTTTCCACTCGACCCTCCATCGCTCCAGCGTTTGTAATTGTAAGGTGTCCTTGTCGGTCCGGTGGTCTCACCAAGCAGGTCTGCTAGCTGGAGTCATGCAGAGGTGGCGATGGATAGAGAGGGCACATCTGCTCCTCTTTTCACCGCACGCTCCTCCGTCCCGGTTTGGTTTGTGCTGGAGATCAGAGATCGGTGCCACACACGATTGACATTCGTGGTGGACCACAAGTACGTTGGTTACTCAAGGTTCCATTTTGGCGGTCCTGACGTCCTATGAAATAGTGTATCGCCGCTACGATGTTGTTAGTATCCTTTTATTGTTCTGATCGACCGTATAGTGCCTTTGCTTTGTTGAGAAAATAACGTGTTCCTCCCACTATTCGAAAAAAAGTTAAGATAAGGATTTTGCACCTACTAACGCCTTATCCGTAGCCGCGAATCTCCTATGGGCCAACCCCAGGCCACCGCCCACCCATATAAGTGTCGGGACGTCAACATAGGTTGTCTCTCCCTCGTATCAACCTCACCCACCCCCCACACCGCTTTTTTAGTAGTTCATGGTTGCAATCTGAATGTCGTGCTGAGCTTGCGGGGTATGCTAAATGTTCGAGAGATAATGATCATAATGAGTGAAAGAGGTGTATACATTACGGAAATGGGGTGGAGGGCTCGGTACCGATTGTCGTGTGGACTGAGTGCTCCCTATTATGCAACTTACTGACTCTGCAAATAAGGGATCCAGAGCGTCCCCATTCTCCGCGCTACACCTTTTCTACTGGGCTGGTGCCTCTATTCCCTCTCTCACCCCTCACTCAGCCACTTTCTACTTGGCGGGGCTCTATCACTTCCCCACCCCCACAATCACTCTTTCTACTGCGTTGGCTCTCATCCACCTCCCACCCCCACAACCACTTTCATTACTGGCTGGGTCCCTTATCAACCTCCCCACCCCCACACCACTTTCTACTGGCTGGTACTCTATCACCTCCCCACCCCCACACCACTTTCTACTGGCTGGTGCTCTATCACCTCCCCACCCCCACACCACTTTCTACTGGCTGGTACATCCTCTATCAACCTCCACCCCCCACACACTTTCTACTGGCTGGTTTCTCGTATCACCTCCCCACCCCCACGCAACTCACTTTCTACTTGGGTGTAGCTCTATCACCCTCCCACCCCCCACACCTCTTTCTACTGGCTGGTACTCTATCACCTCCCCACCCCCACACCACTTTCTACTGGCTGGTGCTCTATCACCTACGCGCGCAACACTCCACACCACACTTTATCACTTGACGTGCTTCGTATATCTATCCCCTCCCACCCCCACGACCACTTACTCTACTTGGCTGGTGCTCTCTAATCACCTTCCCCACCCCCCACACTTTTCTCCTGGCCTAGGCTGCTCTATCACACCCCATACCCCCCACACCATCTTTTCTATGCGCTTCCGGTCTCTTCCTATTTCACCCCCCCACCACACATGAATGGCACTTCTACTCGGGCTAGCGGTGCCTCATACAACCCCTCCCACCCAGCCACAACCACCTTATCTAACTGGGAGGTGCTCTAATACACCTCCCCACCCCCCACACACCACGTTGTTCTACTGCTTGCGGGAGATGTGTGCTCTTCACATGCCCCACCCCCAACCCTTTCTCAAAGGCTGAGAGTGGTGCCTCTGATCACCCTCCCCACCCCATTCACTACCACCTTTTCTAAACTGGCTGACCGATGCTCTAATCACCATCCATCCCACCATCCCCACACACTGTTCTTCTCACTAGGCGGGTGCTCTATCACCTCCCACCCCCACACCACCTTCTACTGGCTGGTGCTCTATCACCTCCCCACCCCCACACCACTTTCTACTGGCGGGTGCTCTATCACCTCCCCACCCCCACACCACTTGTTCCCACTTACTGCACAGGTTCATTGGATGATCAATGTAGGCTTTCGTAATCATCCTCCCACCCCACATTCAACCTCACTTTGATAATCTTTAAACTGGCTTAAGAATGTTCAATCATCTATTCACACATCTCCCCCACCCCCACCACACCTCTCTTCCCTGCTTGTTGCTACCTCGATCCCCCTCCCCACACACCTACTCCATCCCAACTACCCTGCAAAATACTCCAGCATTCTCCCATAAGCCCCTCCACCGCCCAGTCTGCACCACGCCCCGACACACCGCCCTCGACCATACCTCAACTGCTCTCCTCTCTAAACCTCTCCCACGCAATCGCGCCAGGGTGAAGTGAACCAATGGAATGCTCATCCCACTGACAGGGTGTGGAGGTTAAGTGTCCAGAAGTGTGTTCTCAAACTCTTTAGGAGCCCAATCACTTCAGTTTATGTCGCGCACTGTTCTGAAGCTTAGCTGCAGGGGCTCATCTCTCAACTGCTGTAAACAAACCAAGAGTGGCCAGTATGAGTAATCAACATAAATAGCCCACATCTCCAAGAGGAAAGAAGGTCCTTTGGTTTGATGCATCCGCCCTAAGGCCGTACAGTGCCCCTTCGATATCTGATAAAGCAGTTAATCTTGGTAGCCTTATTCGATGGAACAGAGGAGCCCCTTCGATCTGTGACAACTAGCAAGCACATAATCCACTCTTTCAACGTTGGATCTTGGGAACTAAGGTGTGGCAAAATTGAAAAAAGGACGAAACCAGTTAGAGAGAAGACATGGACCCCAAATACCAGAAGTAACAAAAGACAAATGTACTGCAAAAAAAATAACAGCAGCTTCTTATATATGGTGTGTATGACCGAACTTTGCCTGTCTGGTTAAGAGGAACAGCAACAACCATAAGAAAGCCCATTGGCTTCTCGGAGGAGAGGAGGAATGTTAAAGATGATCAGCAGTTGGTGAATCTAATGCATCCCTTCAGCATTTCCTGGGCTAAATGCACTTATGGCACGCGTTGCCTTGTTTACGAACGTCCTGGAAATTGATGGTGTTCTTGATCCTCTTACGACAGGGTTTGAGGGTTGTGCTAGGCCATAGGAGCAGGAGAATAAGCCAGCAAAAAGATTCACAAATAAACTCAAGGCTGCATTTTTTTCTTTTTCTGTTTTATGTGTATGAAATGTGTACTGTCTGCATGTTGGGGTTGGTGCACCCATGTCGTGCAGGCTGCAGAGGTCAGAAACGGAGGGTGTGGTTGGTTCCCCTGGAACTGGTTTTCTTCTGGAATTGGAGTTACCAGACAGTTCTCAGCCAAAGCCTGCCCTGTGGGTGTGGGATCGACCCTGGAGCTCTCTGAAGTGCATTCAATTGCTTCTTTACATAAGGCCATTCTCAGCCCCAGGTGACTTTCAACTGAGCCAGATGAGGGTCTTTGAAATTTTATAAATAAAACTAACTCTGAAAGTTTGGCTATGTTTGACCAAGAGGCTCTACCTGCACTGTCTTCACACCAACAGAAGCCCCAAGAGCTGGGACCAGATCTATGAGAATTCAAAGCCAGCCTGGCCTATGTGGTGAGCTTCAGGCTAGCTGGGGTTCCTGGGAAACCCTGTCTCAAAAAAATAAAA
Source organism: Rhizomys pruinosus (assembly GCA_009823505.1). Taxonomy (NCBI): domain Eukaryota; kingdom Metazoa; phylum Chordata; class Mammalia; order Rodentia; family Spalacidae; genus Rhizomys; species Rhizomys pruinosus. Next base: position 1,108,962 of record VZQC01010991.1, on the reverse strand, counting down.
AGAAAAATCTTTATTTTCTTTAGGGCAGAAGGAGAACGAGACGAAACGTAGTTTTGGACAACAGGTTTTTTTTACGAGAATTTACCGATGAATTCCTGTCATTCCTGATGTAGAACTGTTCAAACCTAGGAGAGAGATGAAGGAGAGAGAAGGGATGGGCACGGCCACGGCTGAGAACTTAGGACACAGAGTTTTACTTATGAGGGAGAAGAACACTCCATGAATCAGGTGCATCTTTTACATAAATACACCGGATTGACTCCAGGAGCGCAGAGAAGAAAAAAAGTTATACAGCACAGGAGGCATGGGAGGGGGCTGAGAGGGGAAACAAAAGAACTGGGGCAGGTTGCCAAAGACCGGTAGGACATCTTGAGTGTCAAGAACCCAGGCCCTCATTTTATTTTTTTTTTTTTTTTTTTTTGGTTATTTTTGAGACAAGGTTTCCCTGTAGCCCCCCAGCAGGCCTGGAACTCACTGTGTAGACCAGGTTGGTCTTGAAGTCAGAGATCTGCCTGCCTCCCGAGTGCATGTGCCATCACGCTCAGCCTGAGGCTGATCTTTCTGTGACCAAAGCACAAACAGAAGGGGCTGAGGAAGGCACTTTAGAGAGAGTCAGTTTTTTACATTCTATCACTTAGTAAGACTTTTTGGAAATTTTTTTTTTAAATTTTTTATTTATTTTGTATGTGTATGAATGTACTGTCTGCATGCAGGTTTGTGCACCAGTGTCATGCAAGGCCGCGGAGGCCAGAAGAAGGTATTGGATTCCCCTGGAACTGGAGTTAAAGACGGTTCTCAGCTGCCATGTGGGTGCTGGGGATCGAACCTGGGTCCTCTGCAAGAGCAGTTGGTGCTCTTAACCACTAGGCCATCTCTCTAGCCCAGTAAAACTTTGAAAGACAAAAATCAGGGGATGTTCTGATTTTGTAATGAATACATGGCAATAATACTAACACATTAATTAAAAACTACAACCACTGACTTAGGCCAAATTCCCCAAGGCACTTAAAAGAGTCACTCTGAGTACTCACTTCAACCAGCCTAGGAATGCAAGTTGCCTTCACTCTTGAATCTCTTGAAAGCTGGGTATTGATACAACAAATCTTTACATGAACTTATAGGCAATTAAGCATTTATACACTTAACATGTAGATAGCTTTGTTTCTTAGAAACATTGTCTTTCCTCCTGCTTTTCCTATGAGCTCAGCCACAGAACAGAGAGCACCCAGCTCAAGTGTAGGTTGGGGCTGCTAGCCAACCAAAGTTCCTAATGGAAAGAGGGCTTGTGATTACTCAGTGAGTGACTCTGTGGAGGACACGTACTCAGGATGCAGGAGGGGAGCAGCAAGGGCGGGCAGCCTCAGGAACACACACTGTTTATGAGAATTTGCCAAATGACAAAGGCCATAGTTGAAATGGTTCACAGCCCCAAGCAGAAACAAGAACACATGGACACCTATTTCTAGCATCCTTACAGCCTTGAAAACAAATAAAATGTGATCTGAAACTGGGGAAAAGGTCAGAGGGTAAAATGCACAGCTGTGTCTACCTTATCTAGGCACAAAGAAACCTACTCATAAGTGTAAACTGCTCTAGAGAGAAGCTTCACTTTTACAGTGAAGACCAGCTTTGTTGGTAAGAGAGAAGTACCCACAGAGCCAGCTTTAAATCCACAGAACTCAGATACAGAACAACTGTTCCAAATCCAATGCAACCCTAATTTTGGTGACTTATGATGAACAATATTAAGGTTGTAGAAAAATACACTTAGTCTTTTGGCTACAATAATGGAATTATGGAACAGAGAAAAATCAAAGAGCACACAGTGGTATGTTGGTGTAAGCTTGGCACTAGAAAACTGGGCAGTTCTTTTAGCTGAAACCTTCAACAGAGAACAGGCTGAAGAAACGGTTCTTCAGATGTTAAGGTCCTTCGTCTTACTCAAACTTCAGTAGAGGGTGGCAAGATGGCCTACCACTAAGTCTGGACAACCTGAGGTTGATCCCCCAGGACTCGCATGGAAGGAGAGAACTGATGCCTCCAAGTTCTCTCTCTCTCTCAAAAATTAATTTTAAAATATGACTTTTTAAAAAAAGCGCCAGTGAGGTGGCCCACACCTTTAATCCTAGCACTTGGGAGGCAGAGACAGGTGGATCTCTGTGAGTTCAAGGCCAGCCTGGTCTACAAAGTGAGTTCCAGGACAGCTGGGGCTACAGGGAGACCCTGTCTCAAAAAGACCAAAAAGCCGGCAAGACTTTAATCCTAGCACTCAGGAGGCAGAGGCAGGCAGGCGGGTCTTTATGAGTTGGCCAGCCTGGTCTACATAGTGAGTTCCAGGACAGCTGGGGCTACAGGGAGACCCTGTCTCAAAAAGACCAAAAAGCCGGCAAGACTTTAATCCTAGCACTCAGGAGGCAGAGGCAGGCAGGCGGGTCTTTATGAGTTGGCCAGCCTGGTCTACATAGTGAGTTCCAGGACAGCTGGGGCTACAGGGAGACCCTGTTTCAAAAAAAAAAAAAAAAACCAAAAGAAAGAAAAAAAGCTTTTAAAAATTCAGTGGAAAAACTCAGGGCAGTAAAGAGGTGGCCTGATAATGGCAAATATACAGGCAAATATACAGAGAGAAACTAAACAAGCAGTAATGAAATAGCAAAAAGAGAAATGTGTTGTGTATAAATTCGTATGTGGTGAGGCTTGGAGGCAACTGAGGGACCTGCTCCTTATGTATCAGAACTGTGGCAAGGTGCTTCTGGTTTTTAAAAAATTATTTTTTATTTTATTTTATTTATTTTCGTATGTGTATGAATGTACTGTCTGCATGCAGGTTTGTGCACCCGTGTCGTGCAATGCCGCGGAGGTCAGAAGAGGGCGTCCAATTGCCCTGGAACTGGAGTTAAAGATGGTTTTTAGCCGCCATGTGGATGCTGGGGATCGAACCTGGGTCCTCTGCAAGAGAAGTCGGCGCTCTTAACTGCTAGGCCATCTCTCCAGCCCCTTAAAAAATTATTTTTTACGTGTATGAGTATTGTGCAGCACATGTTTATAAGAGGACCTGTGCATACAATGCAGGTAGAGGCCAGAATAGGGTGTTGGAGCCCCTGGAACTGCAGTTACAGATGTTGGTAGTCACCATGTATGCCATGTGGGTGCTGGGAAGTAAACCTGGGTATTTTTCAAGAGCAGCCAGTGCTCCTAACCACTGAGCCATCTCTCCTGGCCCCAAGGTGCCTCTGTTACAACATTTATATCCAAGGATGACTAATATGACATGGAAGAAATTAGAAAACATCACCCTTGTTCAAAGAAACCAGTTCAAACAGCTACATATTCAAACCACTTATGGAAAATGTTTAGAATGGAGAAATCCATAGACACAGAATGCATGTAAGTGGTTGCCCAGGATTGAAAGAGAGGGGAGAGAGAGGCAGGAACTGCTAGTCAGTTAGGATTCCTTTATAGGGCAACAAAAACATTCCTAGGGGCTGGAGAGATGGCTCAGTGGTTAAGAGCACTGACTGCTCTTGCAGAGGACCTGGGTTCGATTCCCAGCACCCACATGGCGGCTAAGAACTGTCTTTAACTCCAGTTCCAAGGGAATCTGATACCCTCTTCTGACTTCCGCGTCACTGCACGACACAGGTGAACCAACCTACATGCAGACAGTATACTCATACACATAAAAGATTAAAAAAATTCCAAAACTGACTGTAGTAGTAGCTGCCTGAATCTTGAACACATTAAAAGATGTAATATTAGCTGAGGGTGGTGGTGCACTCCTTTAATCCCAGCATTTGGGAGGCAGAGGCAGGCTGATCTCTGTGAGTTCAAGGCTAGCCTGGTCTACATATCGAGTTCCAGGACAGCTGGGGCTACAGGGAGACCCTGTCTCAAAAAGACCAAAACAACTGTTGGGTCCTGGCCCCCAGGGGATCTGCTGACCAGCTAGATGACTGAGCGCTTATCTTGCTGGAACATCTTGTTACCCTCCTTCCGAGAAGGCCTGACACCCCCCACCCCCCCAGAGAACCACCTGTGCCTGGGGGCATGAACCTCTGACCTTGGTTTTTTCACTTGTGCTGCAAGCCTGTATATAAGGCCCCCTGTCTCTTCAATAAACTGGCATCTGGCATCCCCTCAGCACAGATGACCGGCTGTCTTCCTTTAAACCCTCAGCCCCTCGCCAGACCCTTTGGGAAATGCAGTAGCACAGGCACTACAAACAAGAACACAAATTCTGCATATTTTAAATGGGTGAATTATATAGAATTTTTAAAAATTTTTAAAATTTATTTTTCCCTATGTGTATGAATGTACTGTCTGCATGCAGGTCTGTGCACTCCTGTCGTGCAAGGCCATGGAGGTTAGAAGAGGGTGTTGGATTCCCCTGGAACTGGAGTTCTCCTGGAATTGGAGTTTCAGATGGTTCTTAGCCACCATATGGGTGCTGGGGATCGAACCCAGGTCCTCTACAAGAGCAGTCAGCGCTCTTAACCGCTAGGGCATAAAATTTGAATAATATCTTAATAACTTTGTATCAAAAAAGAGAGCTTGGCATAGTGGTATACACCTATAATCTCAGTAGCATGAAACAGCAGGATCAAGAGGAGCTCAAGGTCATCCTCAAGGCTACACAGTAGGTTTCAGGCCAGCATAGGCTACACAAGACCCTGTCCCAACTCCCCCACCAATCCACTAGCCCCTGCCCTGACCCCCAAAAAGAAATAGCTAAAAGAAGACTTGATGGGAGGCTCAAAAGGAAGAGCAGAGCCCTCCCCTATCCATGCTGGGATTCTGGCTGGCTTTGTCTTGTGGCTGTAGTACCAGCCACTGTCAGTTCATGTGTGCACCACGCCCGGCTTATTCTTATTCTTGACTGAATTAGGTGAAGGTACCTTTAAACTTTAATTCTTCTTTTTTTTTTCCGGTCTTTTCAAGACAGGGTCTCCCTGTAGCCCCAGCTGTCCTGGAACTCACTCTGTAGACCAGGCTGGCCTTGAACTCACCAAGATCCGCCTGCCTCGGCCTCCCAAGTGCCAGGATTAAAGGCGTGTGCCACCACGCCCGGCAATTCTTTAATATTTTGACCCTTTTTAGGCAGTCTGTAGCTTTGCTTATTTGGACTCGTTCTCTGGCATGAACAAGGAGATCAAAGTCATACACCTTAAAACCTCTGATAATGTGTCTTTCTTGCTTTTTTTTTTAAAATCATTGTGACACAAGAGCCTCAGTCTCTCCACTTGTCCCTGGCACAGCTCCTCTCAGTCTGTACTTAATCCTAGTACTTGGGAGGCAGAGGCAGGTGGATCTCTGTGAGATCAAGCCCAACCTGGTCTACATAGCAAATTCTAGGCCAGCTGGGGCTACTGTGGAATCCCTGTCTCAAAAATACTAAAAGAGAAAAAAAAAAAAAGAGTAAGAATAAAAGGTGTAATTGATGTTAAAATAGCATTACCGACAGGTATGGTGGTGTACGCTTTTAATCCCAGCACTTGGGAGGCAGAGGCAGGTGGATCTCTGTGAGTTTAACGCCAGCCTGGTCTACAAAGTGAGTTCAGGCCAGCTGGGACTTCAGGGAGACCCTGTCCTCAAAAAAAAAAAAAAGGGGGGGGAGAAAAAAAAGTTTTCTTGAGCAAAAAAAAAAAAAAAAAAAAAAAAAAAAAAAAAAAAGCATTACCTAGAACTGTAGAACAGAAGTGAGTTTGGATGAAGGGAACTGTGCTGGTACACTTCTATTTCTTTGTTTAGGTTTGACTGGATCTCACAACAAAGCCCAGTCTGGCCTCAAACTGTGGATCTTTCTGCCTCAGTCTCCCAGTGCTAGGATTACAGGCATGTATACAACCCAGGCCCGATTCCATGATAGTAAATTTCTAAATACCATTTTCTTTTAAAATATTTTACTTATTATTTTTATTTTGTGTATATGACTGTATTGCCTGCATGTAAGTAAGAGTACCTGTATTGTGCAGCGTCCACAGAGGTCAGAAGGCGGCTTTGGATCACCTGGAACTAGAGCTACAGAAGATTGTTAGCTGTCATGTGGGTGTTAGAAATCAAACCTGGATCGCCTGCAAGAGCAGTTAGTGCTCTTAACCACTGAGTCATCTTTCTAGTCCCCTAAATACTTCATTTTCAAAAACCAAATTAATATTTCTAAACGGTCAATGTGGTAAAAAAAAAAAATGAGTTGAAATGTATATGCAATGCTGAGAAGGTCTTGGTTCTATCAGAAAACTTTATCTGCAGAACCTGTGTCTGAATCTTCTGTAATGCGGTAATTAGTGGTACAACCTGCAGTAGACGCTGATACTGTTATTACATAAATAAAACACTAGCAACAGGGCCTGTCAAGACTGATTTATATGAACTACTGTCCTGAAATTTTTTTGGAGTTCCATAATAAGAAATCACACAGCATATCAACTTTTTCTATTACTCCTTCCAACTACAAATTAAAAAACCCTTAAGACAAAAACAGAACGAAACAAAACCAAAATCCACTGCCATCCTACCTTAACCCAAGTCAGCAAGCATTACCCATTCAATGTTGACTTGTGGGGATGGAGAACTACCACAAGAAGAATCTGAGTAAGAACACAGTCATTGAATCAAAGTCAGAAGGACACTGCATAGCACTCTAGCAAACTGTGTACAGCAGTCTTCCGACGGGAACTGAGAACCACTCCACAAGCACTGCAGAGCTAATTCAGGTTTGCAGAAGAAAATGAAATCCACATAAGATGAACAGATGGGGCTGGGTGTGGTGGCACACGGATCTCTGTGAGTTCAAGGCCAGCCTGGTCTACAAAGCTAGCTCCAGGCCAGCTGGGGCTACAAGGAGACTCTGCTTCAAAAAGACCAAAATTAATTAATTAATTAATTAATTAATCAATTAAAATAAAAAAGATGAACAGATGGGAACTTGGATGAATATTCTATAGACTTATCTTTCAGAGTCTGAGAGAACGAGCTGAAAGGGCTCTGTAGAGTGGGCTGACCTGTGTTCTCTGCTATACAATTATAACTGCATTATGCCAAGTTCTGGATAATCGGCCCTGATATGGCCTTGAGCCTGATTCATTTATTTATTCAATCACTGGGCAAACATTTAGCATTTCTCTGTTTATCAGGCATCAGGATAGGGCTCAGAAAATAAAGATGGTTAATACTCAATAGTTAACAAACTGTGGTATATACATATCAGAGATGACATACCATTAAACTACTAAAAGCCTTGAATCCTGTGCTGAAGGAGATGTGGGTGTGCATAAATAAGAAAATAAATATCCACTCCTTAAATATGGTAAAAGCTCAATTCAAATGGAAAAAGCTTAATCAAAATGTCTAAAAGCCACCTATATTTCAGGGAATAAAGCTGTCTGGTCTGAGGTATGATCTTTGCTGCACGATTATAAATTTTACTTATATAAAGTGAATATATATGTATGTTTAGTGTAGGTGAGAAAAGGTAAACATAAAAATGACAATTCCTCAGAAAGGAGTTGTTCTTGGGGCTGGAGAGATGGCCTAGTGGTTAAGAGAGCAGACCACTCTTGCAGAGGACCCGGGTTCAATCCCCAGCACCCACATGGCGGCTGAGAACTGTCTTTAACTCCAGTTCCAGGGGGAATCCGACACCCTCTTCCGACCTCCGTGGCATTGCATGACATGGGTGCAAAAACCTACATGCAGACAGTACATTCATACACATACAAAAATAAAAAATTAAAAAAAAAAAAGTTGTTCTAGTTTTTTTTTTTGGTCTTTTTGAGACAGGGTCTGCCTGGAACTCTGGCTGTCCTGGAGCTCACTACATAGATCAGGCTGGCCTTGAACTCAAAGAAATCCACCTGCCTCTGACTCCCAAGTGGTGGGATTAAAGGCAAGCGCCACCACACCTGGCCAAAGACGGTTCTTAGCCGCCGTGTGGCAGCTAGGAATGGATCCCGAGTCCTCTGCAAGAGCAGTCAGTGCTCTTAACCACTGAGCCATCTCTCCAGCTACCCCAGTTTTTAAATTCTATTTATTTATTTAGGTTTTTTTTTTTTTTTGAGACAGGGTCTCCCTTTAGTCCCAAGTGGCCTGGAGCTGGCTCTGCAGACCAAGCTGGCCTTCAACTAACAGAGATCCGCCTGCCTCTGCCTCCCAAATGCTGGGATTAATGCCCAGCACTAAAGATAGTTCTTAGCTGCCACGTAAGGTTGCTGGGAATCGCACCTGGGTCCTCTGCAAGAGCAGTCGGTGCTCTTAACCGCTGAGCCATCTCTCCAACCCCTTTAGTTTGCTTTCAATTGCTGTGACAAAACTCTGAACAATACTAACTTGTGGAGGAAAGAGTTTATTCTGTTCACATCTCTTGGGTCACAGTTCATCACTGAGAGAGCCCAAGATAGGAACTCAGGGTAGGAACCTGGAGGCAGGAGCTGAAACACAGGCCATAGAGGAAAGGAATGCTGCTTATGGGCTTGCTTCCCCCAGCCTGCTTTCTTAAACAAGACAGAAGGATCTGCCCAGGTGTGGCACTGCCCACAGTGGGCTGGGACCTCTCATCACTCTGGCAATCAAGAAAATACCCCGCAGACGTGGCCAGAGGCCAGATGAATGGAGGCAGCTCCCCAAGTGAAGCTTCCTAAACCCAAGTATGTCAAAAGAAGTTTAATTTGTATTAATAAGTGAGAAGATACTTGAGCCCAAACAAGGAATTCAGTGTCAATTTAATAATAATTCAGCGCCAGGTGTGGTGGCGCATGCCTTTAATCCTAGCACTTAGGAGGATTAGGCAGGCGGATCTTTGTGAGTTCAAGGCCAGCCTGGTCTACAGAGTGAGTTCCAGGACAGCTGGGGCTACAGGGAGACCCTGTCTCAAAAAGACAAAAAAAAAAAAAAAAAAAATAATAATAATAATAATAATAATAATTCAGCATAACATAAAAGTCTCTTTTGTAAACGTGTGGCCAGCAGAGATGACTGAACAAACCCACCAGAATAAGATAAGCCACCCACATGCTATACAGCATTAAGCTAACCAGTTATCTATCAGCTGCATGCACAGGTAAGCCTAATAGATCTAACACACAAAAGCAATATTATCTGAATCATATAGAGAAACGTTTTCAAACAAGATAACAATGGAACCTAGAAATATTACATTTACAGAGTTCACAATGTAAAATATTAGAGCTACATGTAGTGACTCCTATCTGTAATCGTAGCATTTGGGTGGCTGAGCCAAGAGGACTGCCAAGAGGTCAAAGCCAGCCTAGGCTACGCGAAAGTTCCAAGCCGGCCAGGGCTACAGTCCTTTTTGCCCTTTTTGAGACAGGGTCTCCCTGTACCCCAGCTGGCCTGAAACTCACTATGTAGACCAGGCTGGCCTTGATCTCACAGAGATCCACCTGCTTCTGCCTGGGACTAAAGGTATATACCACCATACCCAGCTTGAGACCCTGTCTTTAAAACAAACAAGAAAAACCATATGTGGCTCAAGTTTTATATAGCCTGAGAGAATCACTATTATTAAATAAAAATGCACTCTATGTTCCAAATAAAAGCAAAAATGGGCAGGTGAAATGCTTTAAAACCAAAGAAAAACAAGACTGAAATAAGAAGCTGGAAAAAGATACGCCACACAAACAGGAGAAAGCTGAAGATGCCAGACAAAACAGACCCCAGGACATGCAGAAGTAGAAAGCTACGATGCCGTGCACTTAATAACAGCCTCCGGGGCTGGAGAGATGGCCTAGCGGTTAAGAGCGCCGACCGCTCTTACAGAGGACCCGGGTTCGATCCCCAGCACCCACATGGCGGCCGAGAACCGTCTGAAACTCCAACTCCAGGAGAACTCCAGTTCCCGGGGAATCCGAGACCCTCTTCTGACCTCCGCGGCATTGCACGACACGGGTGCACAGACTTGCATGCAGACAGTACATTCAAACACATACAGAAATAAATAAAAATTAATAAAAAAAATTAAAAAAAAAAAAAAATAACAGCCTCCAACATGTTGCAGCAAGAGTTTACAGGGGCCGGTGAGATGGCGCAGTGGGCAAAGCAAGGGCTGCAAAGCCTAACAACCCAAGTTCAATTGGCAGGACCCGCCCCAGTTGTCCTCTGACTTCTGCACGCCTACTGTGGCACCCCCACCCCACCATGCCATGCATGGGTATTAACAGAACCAACCAGATGTGGTGGCATATGCCTTTAATCCCAGCATTTGGGAGGCAGAGGCAGGCGAATATCCATGAGGTGGAGGCCAGTGTGGTCTACATTGCAAGTTACAGAAAGGCTTGGGCTATGAGACCTTGTCTCAAAAAGAAAACAAAACCCTAAAGGGAAAAATTTAAAAATGCTTAATTCCTGAAGATCTTCACTGGCAACTTATGTAAGTACAATATAGAAGATCTGAATAATAGCCACCATTTTAAAAAGTTATTGTTAGCTGGGTGTGATGGCACATACCTTTAATCCCAGCACACCGGAGGCAGAGGCAGGAGGATTTCTGTGAGTTCAAGGCCAGCCTGGTCTACATAGTGAGTTCCAGGCCAGCTGGAGCTATAGGGAAACCCTGTCTCAAAAAGACAAAATACACACACACACACACACACACACACACACACACACACACACACACACACACCAAAAAACAAAACAAAACAAAAAACCCAAAAAAACGAACCCACAAACCTTATTGTTATTATTACCTATTTTGTGGGTATTATTTTTTGAGACAAGATCTCACTTTGTTGCTTAAGCTAGTCCCAAACTCCTGGGGCTTAAAGCCATCTTTCCACGCTTACCCTTTTGAGTTGCTAGAACTATTAGCATACAGAAAAAAGTCCAGCTTCTCAACTGAAATTATTTTTTACATTTATTATTTATTTTGGGGGGGACATACATGTAGAAGGCAGGACAATTTGTGGGAGTGGGTTTGCTTTCCAACATGTGAATCCCTGGGATCAAACTCAGGTCATTAGGCTTGACCATCTCTCTGGCCCCCAGCTTCTCACATTTTTGCTTGTTTGTTCGTTTGTTTCTTGAGACATCGTTTTATGATTTAGACCTGGATGGCCTCAAAGTCACAGATATCGAGTGGTCAGACCAAAGGCATGCATCACTATGCCCAGCTCCATTAAAACAAAAATGTAGACATAGTAAGAACAGAGTGTAAACTCATTACAGTGTACAGAAAACATTTTAATCAATACAGATCACATGCTGAGCCAAAAAACAAACTTCGATTTAACTTTAAACAATTCATGGCCCAAAGAAATACCAAAAAAAAGTTCTAGAACATTTGGAATAGCACGATGAAAGCAAAAGAAGAAGAAAATTAAAATTTGTGATAAAACCTGATATCTAACATCCAACTTTAGGAATGTAGGTTAAAAAAAAAAAGTCAAATTAACACTCCAAAATAGGAAGGGAAAACAGTAAGACCAAAACCCAGCTGTTACAGAGATGAATAGTCTCTACTTAGGGACATCAAGAGGAAATGTATTCAGGATATAGGAAATAAATTCTGTCATTCAGGAATGACAGAAGAGCCACGAACTGGGAAAATCAACAGGCATTAAACAGATAATTGCTGGGAGTGGTGGCACATGCCTTTAATCTGGCACTCTGAAGGCAGAGGCAGGTAGATCTATGTTGAGTCTACATAACAAATTCTAGGTCAGCTGGGCTACAAGGAGACCCTGTCTCAAAAAAGACAAACAAACAATACACAAAAATATCAATTTAAAAATTTATGAAAAAAAGTTTACAAACTCATTAATATATCACATGAATATGAAGGTTTATACCTCGATATCCCTCCTGAAAACACACATAAAGTTCTCTAGGGCCTAGCCAGGCACGGTGGCGCACACCTTTAATCCTAGCACTTGGGAGGCAGAGGCAGGCAGATCTCTGTGAGTTCAAGGCCAGCCTGGTCTACAGAGTGAGGTCCAAGCCAGCTGGGACTAAAGGGAGACCCTGTCTCAAAAATACAAAAA
>VZQC01010991.1:1020531-1090861 GCA_009823505.1 Rhizomys pruinosus | reverse complement strand
ACACACACACACACACCTCCACCGTGGAAGAAAACACACAGCCATCAGTCCTGAGGACAGGCTGGGGCTGTGGGTGGGGCCGGCAAGAGAGCAGGATTGGGGTTTCGGATGGTCGGGGGAGGAGCATGGTGGTGCTGGACCGACAGTAGGATGACTGGGGAGGAGGGGTTGGAGATGGACGGACAGAAGGCCAAGGATGACAGCAGACCCCAGGGTGACAGGAGACCCCACCCCCCACGCCAGGCTTCCAGGGGCCAACCCTCCCACCTCACCAGGCAGATCCCAGGAGCCCGAGGTCGAGAGTCAGAGCGGGGACAAGTGTCGCCACCCTGCGGCTCTGTGATGACCAGGCATCACACACCTGCCCCTGCTCACAAAACTCAGAGTCCCCCTGCTCACAAAACTCAGAGTCCCAGGGAGAGCGAGAGGGAGAGGCAGAGGCAGAGGGAGAGGGAGAGGGGTCTCCTGTGGTCCTCTGCAGCCCCAGGGTTGGGAGAGTGTGTCCTGCCCCGCCGGCCTGCCGCAGGAGGCCCCTCCCTACAAAGATGGCCACAGTTGGATGGTCAGGTCCCCGGGGTGGGAGAGGGTTGGTGGGGAGCGGGGGAGACAAGAGGTGTGGTGGTAGTGGTGGTGGTGGAGGTGGTGGTGGTGGTGGTGGTGGTGTTGAGGGATGCAGTGCAGGCAGGCAGGCAGGCAGGCAGTCCTGCATGGGGGGAGTCACTACTTTGGCGGTTTCGGACGTCCAGGGTCCAGGACCAGTGTGCACGAGGCAGCCTGTCACCCTAGGAGACACTGGCTCTCTGATGCATTAGGCTGGGCACCCCAGGCTCGCAGGCAGCAGCCCAGTGCAGAAGAGGCGAGGTGCCTTGTCAGGCCACAAGGCGGGGGATTGGCGGGGGGAGCGCCTTTGGAGGAAGGGGCGGGTGGGCCCATAGCTTAGGTAGACAAAACTCAGTCCCCTCCCCTCCCGTCCCCTCCGCTGCCCTCCACAGGTGCAAATAAGCCTACAGCACCCAGTATTCCCAGGCGGTCTCCCATCCAAGTACTAACCAGGCCCGACCCTGCTTAGCTTCCGAGATCAGACGAGATCGGGCGCGTTCAGGGTGGTATGGCCGTAGACTTACTTATTTATTTCTGTATGTGTATGAATGTACTGTATGCACGTAGGTTTGTGCACCCGTGTCATGCAATGCCGTGGAACTCAGAAGAGGGTGTCAGATTCCCCTGGAACTGGAGTTAAAGATGGTTCTCAGCCGCCATGTGGGTGATGGGGATCGAACCCAGGTCCTCTGCAAGAGCAGTCAGTGCTCTTAACCACTGAGCCATCTCTCCAGCCCTGGTTTGACATTTTTAAACTGTGAAGTTACAAGGCTCCAGTTTATACAAAGCCCAGGCAGGAGTCTAAGTGAGCACCAGAATGAGACAAGGGACTCACCCGAGTCAACAGCCTAGCAGTCACATCTGAACAAAACCGCACATGTGAATCTGGACTAGCAGGCTGCAAGAGTTTATTAGCCACATGTACCATATGTACACGTGTTCCAAGGAGGGAAATGAACCAATGTGAGACAAAGATAGGACAAGGTGCCCCATCCAGGGAATGCTGTCATGTGGAATAGGAATCAATGTTTATTCATCCTCTGTTTTCACCCACCCTAATAAAAGATCCAGAAATACAGCAAAACCTCATGTTTTCAAATTCAAATGCTGGATATTCAAGTTCTAAAGTAGCTGTGTGACAAAACACACCATCAATGGCCATGTGTTCCAAGCCAGAAGTCTGCAAGCTCTGGTCTACACCCCACCTTCAATGTCTCTAAATGCATGTGAAATGTGTACATTCCCCAATACTCTTTGGGTGGCTGGGGGGCTGGGGAGCTGGCTGGTTTTGAGACAGGACTGCTATGCAGTCCAGACCTCAGACTCACAATTCTCTTGCCTCTCAACCTCTCTCAAGTAGTGGAAGTACAGGTGTGTGACACCATGTCATGCAAAAGACTGCTCTTTTCTAACTTGTTTTGGGGTCTCACAATTAATTCTGCCTAATTAGTGAAAATACTAGGATAAAATTTAACACATGACGGAGAATGGTCTAAGGAAAGATCTTTGCTAGTAGTACTGAGCTTTGCTTCCCCAGGACTAAATACAGCACCTAGTACAATACTTTTACAATGACTGTTAAAGGTACTACTGTTGGGGAACAGAATCAACCCTTCAGGCGGAAAAATGACTAGCAATATAATTAAGCAGTAGATAGAAAAAAGATGGAAATGGCTTTAATGGTAGCAAATGAGGTCAACAAGAATGCAAGTTAACGACAGGCACAATACTTTTTTTTTTCCTTTGGTCTTTTTTGAGACAGGGTCTCCCTGTAGCCCCAGCTGTCCTGGAACTCACTCTGTAGACCAGGCTGGCCTTGAACTCACAAAGATCCTCCTGTCTCTGCCTCCCAGTGCTGGGATTAAAGGCATGTGGCACCACGCATGGCTGTTCTTGTTTTTTTTATTATTATTAATTTTTATTTATTTCTGTATGTGTATGAATGTACTGTCTGCATGCAAGTTTGTGCACCCGTGTCGTGCAATGCCGCGGAGGTCAGAAGAGGGTCTCAGATTCCCCTGGAACTGGAGTTCTCCTGGAATTGGAGTTACAGACGGTTCTTAGCCGCCATGTGGGTGCTGGGGATCGAACCCGGGTCCTCTGCAAGAGCGTCGGTGCTCTTAACCGCTAGGCTATCTCTCCGGCCCCCAGTCCCTTTTTTAAAACTTAAAAACTGTTATCATCCTCCCCGCCAGGCGTGGTAGGAGGCAGAGAGCAGGCCCTAATCTTGTGAGTTAAGGGAGGCCAGCCTGGTTCTACAGAGTGAGTTCCAGGACAGCTGGGGCTACAGGGAGACGCGCTTCTCGAAAAGACCACCCTCCCCCCAAAAAAAAACTATTATCCCAAATGCTATTTTTTGGCATAGCTTGTCTTCATGGCATGGGATGGTGTGATCTTAAACCCCTGCAAAGCATCTCTGGCAACTCCATCCTGCCCATCATTTTCAAATTCCACAAATGCTATGTCATGCCTCCCAGGGACAGACGAACTTCTTGAAACCAGGAAACTGATTAAACAGCACGGATAACATCCTCTCATGAATCTCCTCTGGTAAATTATTAGGAACAAAATATAGTTTGGAGGATAATCGGGAACCTGAGGGTTTGGGGTTGAGTTTCCTTGGTGTCCCTGCCAGGCTTCTTGTTTGCGTTGTTGCGCTTCCACGTTTTGCAAGCTTTTTCTTCTTCTTTCCTTTTCTTCTTTTTCCCTTTTAAATGTACTAGAAAGTTTATTTTTATTACAATTATTATATAAATACTGGTTTTTTGCCTCTGATTCGCATTGGTCAATCCTTTGCCTCTTGCCCCTCTCAAAGCTTTTGTGGTGAGCCCAGTTTCTTTGACAAAAGCCTGCCCAAACCGTCCCCTCCATCTTCATGGTTCTCAAAGCCACAATATCTACCACAGGTCAAAACCTAGAAAACAGTGCATACAGGAATCTCTTTCAATTCCTTCCTTTTAATCTTGTCATTCATATTCTTGATATAACTTGTATGATTTTTTTGTCTGATAATCCATGTTATTTGGGTCAAATTCTTCAAACAGCCTGAGGCCTACACCTCTAGCCAAAAGTAAAAGCCCAGCCACCTTCTTTCTGGGGATATACTGAAAGATACATTGACAAAACTAGAGATATCAGTCAGCCGTGGTGGCTCACACTCTTTAATCCCAGCCACTTAGAGGCAGAGGCAGGCAAATTCTCTGTGAGTTCAAGGCCAGCCTGGTCTAATAGCGAGCTCCAGGCCGCTGGGACTAAAGGGAGACCTGTCTCAAAAGACCAAAAAAAAAAAAAAAAAAAAAAAAAAAAAACAGTGGTTGGCACTATAAAAAATCAGTATGCATAGGCCCACGTCGAGAAATCACTTGTAACAGGAAAAACCGAAGGCAGCAAACAACCACCATGGGAACCGAGAGAACCATGAAGAGAAAGGAAATGAGGAGCACTATACAGCCATGGAGACAGGAACATACTGCACAAAGCAAACAGAAGCAGGCCAGGCGTGGTGGCAACGCCTTTAATCCTAGCATCCCAAGCTACATCAGGACACAGAGGCAGGGCGCCGACCCCTGTGAGACTAAGGCCAGCCTGTACAAGTCAGCTGGGACTACAGGAGGACCTGTCTCAAAACCCCTCCCCCCAAAAAAAAAAAAAAAAAAGCCAAAGCAAACAGAAAGAAAGGCAAAACGAGTACACATGTCATGCATACCCAAGTACTAAAAGGGTTAGAAACCGGGCGGTGGTGGCGCAGGGCTTTAATCTCCTGCACTGTGAGAGGCAGAGGCCAGGTGGGATCTTCTGTTCAGTTCAAGGCCAGCGTGGTCTACAGAGTGAGCGTGAGCTCCAGGACAGCTCGGGGCTACCAGGGAGACCCTGTCTCAAAAAAAAANAGCCGACAGTCAGTCTTTAACTGCTAAGCCATCTCTCCAGCCCCAGAATTAGGTACCATACTTTCACTCACCAAGTAATTAGGGAAGGGAACTTGGAAATGTCCTTGAAATTATAATACAATTCTCTCTCTACCTAGCCACGCTTTTTTTTTTTAATAACATTTTTAAGTAAACAGAATACAAATAAGTTTATTGTAACAAATTAGGCTTCATATTTCAGTTCACCAAAGCTAAAGAAAGAACAAATCTTCCTTCCCTCAAACTTCATCTTCATTTTCACCACTTTCAGTGATCAAAATGACATGCCCACCTATCAAACATGATAAATAACACCAGGTCCTTTAAAATTAACTGTTATCATCTCTCCCCCGCCAGGCGTGGTAGGAGGCAGAGCAGGCTAAATCTTGTGAGTTCTTAAGGGCCAGCCTGTCTACAGAGTGAAGTTCCAGGACAGCTTGGGGCTACAGGGAGACGCCTCTCGAAAAAAGACCCCCCCCCAAACAAAAACTATTATCCCCAAAATGCTATTTTTTGGCATAGCTTGTCTTCATGGCATGGGATGGTGTGATCTTAAACCCCTGCAAAGCATCTCTGGCAACTCCATCCTGCCCATCATTTTCAAATTCCACAAATGCTATGTCATGCCTCCCAGGGACAGACGAACTTCTTGAAACCAGGAAACTGATTAAACAGCACGGATAACATCCTCTCATGAATCTCCTCTGGTAAATTATTAAGGAACAAAATATAGTTTGGAGGATAATCGGGAACCTGAGGATTTGGTGTTGAGTTTCCTTGGTAGTCCCTGCCAAGGCCTTTGTTTGCAGTTGTTGCAGCCTTTTCCACAGTTTAAGCTTTCTTCTTTTTCCTTGGACAACATTAGATTATTATACAGAAATCTGTTTTTTGCTACTGAATTCGCATTGTTTACCATAAAATGGAAATCCTTGCAACCCTGTCTCAAAGCATTTGTGGATGAGCCCAGTTTCTTAAATATGACAAAAAGCCTGCCCTCTCATCTTCATGGTTCTCAAAGCCACAATATCTACCACAGGTCAAAACCTAGGAAAACAGTGCATACAGGAATCTCTTTCAATTCCTTCCTTTTAATCTTGTCATTCATATTCTTGATATAAATTGTATGATTTGTTGTCTGATAATCCATGATTTGGGTCAAATTCTTCAAACAGCCTAAGGCCTCACCTCTAGCCAAAAGTAAAAGCCCAGCCACCTTCTTTCTGGGGATATACTGAAAGATACATTGACAAAACTAGAGATATCAGTCAGCCGTGGTGGCTCACATCTTTAATCCCAGCCACTTAGGAAGGCAGAGGCAGGCAAATCTCTGTGAGTTCAAGGCCAGCCTTGTCTAAATAGCGAGCTCAGGCCAGCTGGGACTAAAGGGAGACCCTGTCTCAAAAGACCAAAAAAAAAAAAAAAAAAAAAAAACAGTGGTGGCACTATAAAAAGTCAGTATGCATAGGCCCATCGTGCGAAATCACTTGTAACAGGAAAAACCGAAGGCAGCAAACAACCAACAATGGAACCGAGAGAACATGAAGAGAAAGGAAAATGAGGACACTATACAGCCATGAGACAGGAACATACTGCACAAAGCAAAACAGAAGCAGGCCAGGCGTGGTGGCAAACGCCTTTAATCCTAGCACTCAGGACACAGAGGCAGGCGGACCTCTGTGAGACTAAGGCCAGCCTGGTACAAGTCAGCTGGGGCTACAGGAGGACCCTGTCTCAAACCCCTCCCCCCAAAAAAAAGCCAAGCAAACAGAAAGAAGGCAAAAAGAGTACACATGTCATGCTACCAAGTATCTAAAAAGGGTAGAAAACCGGGCGTGGTGGCGCAGGCCTTTAATCCTAGCACTTGAGAGGCAGAGGCAGGTGGATCTCTGTTCAGTTCAAGGCCAGCGTGGTCTACAGAGTGAGCGTGAGCTCCAGGACAGCTGGGGCTACAGGGAGACCCTGTCTCAAAAAAAAAAAAAAAAAAAAAAAAAAAAAAAAGTATAAAAAATACCAACCTCATAAACCTGATATAAATGAAAAATTGCATGTAACAATATACTGAACTGCTTCCACTCCAGAGCCCTTGTAGGGTTTAGTCTAAGGGTAAAAAAAAACCTTAGTACACTGCTTTGAAGAGGCTGTGGGTGAAGTTCAGTGGCAAAGTATGCTCTGCATATGCAAGGCCTCAGCTCAGTCCCAAGCACAAACGCACACTCGGATAGACACAAAGAAAGACACACACACTATCTCCAGTACTGTAGTACTGTGATACTATTACTGCTGGGCTGTGAAATGCAAATAAAAAGAAAACAAGTGATATCTTAATCTTGGACAAGATTACTTATTATAATGTTAAAAATTTTTAAATTTAAAGTATATTCAGTATTTAGTATGTTGTGGGTGTATGTGTTTGAATCTTTAGAGGTCAAGTGGCCTTTTGCTCGACCGCCATAGCACACGTACTACAGATAGGCGAGGCACTCGAATAACAGATGCCTTTTGTGAGTTGTTCTATGCCTATATAGACAATTCCACTTTGTGAAAAACTCAAGTAGCCTCCGCATCCCTCCCTTGGCCGACCTTAAAGAACTATATCCGTCATACGCTCAGCTGAGAGATGTTGGGAAACCTGATTTGTTGGGAGAGTGCATGAACTCCAAAAAAATCTCTATAAATATCACCATTAAATATACAACATCTTTATAGGAGAGTGCGCATAAACGACGAGGTGGGGCTGGTAAGCCTATTAAAACACTGCTTCCAAGTTGGTGCTAAAAGAATTACATTTCAGTGTTGTAAATGTTTCTTTAGCAGCCAGGATACCTAGGATTGGTTGACGAAGAATTTTCTATGCTTACCAACAAGCGCACATCCAAACGTCACCCAACTTATATAGGTCTGAGGGAAACTAAGAACACAGGAATACTAGTCATTAGCATCTTGTCCCATGTTGAGAACGAGAGGGTCTGCAATACCCCGACACCTCATACATACTCAGTACGCTAGGGACATCGCATTTGGGCGCACCTTCTAGGAACCAATTCAAAAGGAAGAGGCAAACAAAGGGGGCATGTAGATGAGATAAGCACAACTAAGGCTGAGAGAACCTTTCTATAACACGTAGCAACACATAACTGAAAAACTTAGCTATATAGTATAAAATATTGTACATGAAAGGGCCAGGCAAAGGAAGGTGACAACGCGGTTAGGCGCAATACCAAAACCCGCAGTGATCCACCAGAAACTCACTCAACTATGGGAGAAAAGACACCTGAGGAACTCAGAAACCTATTTGTCACACAAGTTGTTCTTCTTTTCATATGGACTGCCAATTCGAGATGTAACTGCTGCGGCACGCTACCACCAACGTACTCGCACACTCCAAGATTAATATAAGTGTAGGAAATAAAGTAATCTAACAAGGAAAACACCATTACACGTTTTTCTTCTGTTACTACGATGCATAAGGCTCCTCAGAACAGTATTAGCACGCATAGGCCTGATCGCGTGCGACACTCACTGCATCTATATAACCTACCCATGTCGCCCATCTACAATGACATTACAATTCCTAAATCACAATAAGGATAAAATTAAAATTTAAAAATATGTATGAAAAAAATAAAAAACAAATATAAAAATTCATAGAGGAAATAGAAGGAACGGAGGAAAGAGAGGATGAGGCTACAGCAAATATAGCCTCGAGCCAGGCTACAACACGTGCGCAACAAGAATGGTCATCCTGCGGTTGATGAAGTTACCAGTCCCAGTACCTCTAGTCAGCAAAACTTGGGTTTGTCTATAACATACCATACTAAGTGAGACTCCTAACTCGAATACCTTCTTCAGGAGCGAATCTTGCCCTTAACCAGGTGCCACAAAGTTTATTATGAGCTCAGTACTTTTTGGCTCTCTTACCTCCACCAGGGTGCCTCATTCAGATATTGGGATTAGCCAACATATGACAATAAACATTGACCAGGGCCGAAACTCGTGAAAAATGGTGTTATGGAGTTGTTTTTGAAGTTCCTTTCTTGTGTAACTTTTGTTTTATATTTAACTCTAGCTTATGCCGTTATCTTAGTTTTTAATTTTATTGAGTGTATTGATTTTTTTGCTCTGATAATATAATTTCGAAATAGGTTAAACGTGGTATGGATCACTTGTATTGATATATATGAGTACACTTGTGAGACTATCTACGAACAATAAAGGGAAATCTGCTGAAAAATGTTATATTCTTCGCTCTCCTAGCTCTCAGCAGACAGTAATAGCTAGGAGTTAAAGTGGTCTGTGAATTGACCATATTTTCTGGGCTCCCTGGCTCTGTTTATTGTGTTTTTAAAGAAAATATAGTACCAGTTCTGGTCGTAAGATATGACATCACTATTGTGGACCAACCAAACACATTATATAGCACCGTGTACATAACCACTGAGGGGTAGAGCAAGGCCGCGACACTTATGGAAATGATAGACTATGAATTAAAACTGGATTAAGGGTGGCTAATCGCGATTGTCAGGCACGCGCACGCGATGCAGCCTGCACAAAGGTTCGAGATGTTCTTCCAGTCGCTGAATTTGGAGAGGTTTCTATTCAATAATGAGTAATCTTTCCGAGAGCGCTAAGCGGGATGCCATGTTAATCAGAGGCGGTGAGGGAATCTCGAAACGGCCGGCGAAACAGGGTGGTGTTGGTTTATTTATGGCTATGCTAAATATAACTTTTGGGATTGAACAATAATTTACATGACTCATTTCAGTATATAAGAATAAAGTAGGATACATATTTGGTATGAACAGTACACAGCCAAATCCTGTTGGGAGTGGGACATAAGAAAACATATGGTTGCAGGCAGTTAAGCAGTTCTGGAGTAGGCAGCACCTTCAGAACCTGGTCTCGCAACAAGCCAACGTAATTGGCTAGCCCACTACTCAGCACCAGTCCATTGGAGGGTTGCACTTGTCACAGGGTTGCAAACCTATAAGTGATATACAGAAAACTCAGTGTCAAACTTCCATGGAGGTAAGTGTAGGACCGTTCATTTTTGGGGATTCCATGAATATCACCCATTCTAGCCACTCACCAAAACTACTATACACCGCCACCTCATGGGCACAGTACACACATAATTCTCAAAACATTAAATAAATCTAAGAAAAGCCAACACCAGCGGAGCTGGAAAAGAGACCACCGCTCCACAGGCTAATGAGCACTCTGGCAGTTACTTGTGTATCACCTCACCCTTCTAACTTGACCTTTTCACAGGGAATTAAGCATAGCTCACCTGGGTGCTGCTACTGACGAAGCAAGTACACGATCTTATTGCTTTTCACCTCATCGGAGCCTCGCTCGCTTAATATTGGAACTCATGGTCCATAACACATAAATTTACCATGGTTTGAGTTATCCTTATCAAATGTGTTTTTGTGGAGCGAGAAGAGGGGTGTTATTTTGTTTTCTCCATGTTGAATTATAGGCGTTAGCAGTCTCACGGCTGAGATCGTGCCCACTGGCTCACGGGCATCCCAAGGTCTGGCTGATCAGAGATATTGTGTAAGACTCGATCTGGTCGTTAAGAACTTAGGAATCGAATCTCAGCATATAAGAGTGGTGAGATTATGGCTCCTCATCCTGCAGTCTCTTGCCCTGTAAGCTCTCCAAGTCCTGAGGGAAATGTCTTAAGAGAGGGATAACTTGAGACTGCCTATCCATATGGCCAAATGACAATTCATAAATTGCCAAACAATACTGTATAGGAGAATAAAATCACAAGAGCCGGGGCTTTACTTCCAATGGGGGTGAGCCCTATGGTAAGCAGTCGTCGAGCCTCCAGAGAATTCGCATACGATACTGTGGAGCATATAGAAAAAGATGCTTTGCTCCTTTGTGCCAACACGGAGTAACCAGCTGCCAAATTGTAATTGATGTCACTTGGGGGCTCGAGGCATGAAGGATTTTGCGCGATTCGTGGCGTAACACTGAGCGCCGCACTGCTCCTCATGCAGTTACGGTGACCAGTCTCGCCGATGTCTAGGAAGGTCTCTCTTAGCACTTGTCTCGAGTGTGTCGAGAGAGTCGATGCACGCATAATCTTGTACTGTGGTTCCACGCTCTCCACCCCCCGCGGGCACACTCCCCGCACCACTTCTCTCCTTCTCCTCCCCTCTTTATATACTCTAGCTCTTCCTCCTTGAGTCTGTATGCTTGTCTGGACTGACATTATAGTCAGTACCTAAAGGTTCATATGACGTGGTCCCTATGGCAGCTTCCTGAATTTGCATACGATCTATACATAGTGCGTAATTTCCTTAGTTACTACCTCCATGGTCTCTTATCAATCTACCTCCTCCCTCCAAATGTTCTCTGGAGCCCTTGGGTGGAATTAAAGTCTGATAAGGGAATTCTGTCATATGGACTAACACTTCCACGTTGCACCTCCCTTCCCCCTTTAAATACCCACATTCCCGCGCCACCATCCCAGATTTCACTATGGCACCATTGATGGCCACGGCCCCCATTTAACCTTGTTCGCATGGGGGTGAAGCTTCCTTAATTAAGACTTTAATGTGTTTAACTTTTATATCTTTCTTGGCCCCTTCTTCTAATGTTGTAGTCCAAAGGTTATAGAGGTTACATTTTGTACATGTGTCACTCAGGCTTGAACGATTCACAGACAATGTCTGTGGTGGGTCCATCTGCTGTGAGACCTGTACTTACTTTCGTCAGTTGGCTGGTGCATATATATTAAGCTTCGTTTGTTAGTTGAGGTGGTACATCGTTGGGATAATTTGTCTCTGTAAGATATACGGTACCTATTTTGCAGTTTTTTATCTTATGTTTAATTGGTTGTTTTACTGCAAGTATTACGTACATGCAAGAGGGAACCACGCAATCAATGGTGCGCATCATCGAGGACAGGGTTTGGGATACCTAACCGCAGGGTCAAGATGTGGAGTTCAGCATGCTATCAACTTCAATGAAAACTGTAGGACAGTATAAGGCAAGAACACAGTCAAACGGAATCTCTCGTGGATGACAGAGATATGCCTAGAGCCGAACATTGCTGTGACGAGATCTTGGAGGTGTGCCAAAATCAATACCATAGCCCTTGTCACACTCATCTCTCTGCCTAATATATTATCCTTTTTTTATTTTTTTATATTGGTTTTTCTTTTTTTTTTGGTAATCAAGGTGTTCCTTCTTATTTATGGGGTCCTCCTTATGGGGGGTTCTGGTTAACTCACTTTATCGCTTGTACCTTAGGTCTGGCCTTCAATCCTCATAGAGTTATCCTCACTTTGCTCTTTCCTTTTTTCTCACTGCTCCCCCTACCTTCCGCATTTTGTTGGGATAGATGGTGTTGTTGGTCAATATATATGGAATTCTTTATAGTAAAATATATATTTTTTATTTTTAAATTATGTATTCATTTATTTTCATGAAAATGAAGGATTTGATGCTAAAAATATCCATCATTTTTTTTTTATATCATACATATATATTCATTATTATTCATACTTATTTATATAATTTGTGTGTCACATGTCTTTATATTTTAATTATCTGTTGGATTGATCCCTTTAAGGATCATTATCCTGATGTAAATATAAACTTAGTTCATAGTAGTAAAATGTCTTTGTGTGATGACAATACATTATATCAGTTAAGTAGTAATACTTTGTATTCCCAGTTTAATTTGGGGAATGTGGTCGATAATGTTATGTGGTGTTTGTTTTGTCTTTATGTTGGTTATATTTTGAGTTTTTTCAGTTCTATATATAAAGTAAGTTTTTGTATGTGTGGCTCTCTGGATTGAGATTTGTGGCTTTCAGCGGTTATAAGAAATCTACTGTGTGAGCTTCTTACATCAGGTACCTCATGTTTTTCAATTCCATTTAGGCCACCTGTTTTTCATTATGGCAGTAATGAACTTGTCTTAGGATTGCTTGTGTTTTCTCTATGATAGGGGTGTCGGATTCCTCTTCCAGACAGATAGCTATTGACTATATTAGTAATTGTTATTTCAGGTTAACATTTGGTTATTTAAAGATATGACTTCTGGCCCATATAGTGATATACGAGGTGATTTTTTGATTCTCACTTCAATCATATCCTATTTACAAGATACTCTACATATTATTTTGCGCTCTTTCTTTGTGTGCCTTTTGTAGGTTTATATTACATTATATATGGACAATAAACATCCTCGTACCCCAATACCATGTCTATTTTTTTGTATCCTTATTCATATATTAGCGACTAATCTTCTCTTGTATGTTTCTAAATTCATGTTTGCTCCAGCTTGGGAAATTTGTCCTGAAAAATATTGTTTTCAGTTATTTTGAGAAAAAGAAAAATTTCCATTTCTATTTTAATCTTATCCCGAGTATTTCACTATGACATATGGGTAATCCCTAATGGTCATATCGTGGTAGTTCCAACATAGTGACTTTGTATGGATTCCCTTGCACTTAAGAGAAAGTTTTTCAACGGTTTTTGAGACTATTGGTATTATGATGGAATTCTTGTAGCACCAACATATATAGTTTGTCTTTCAAGATGTGTCTTTTGAAGAGGTGGTTGAAGTGTTTATTTGCTCATTATGTTATTTTTAGTATATATGTGTTCAGAATTCTCTTTTTTTAATTGACTTCTGTTCACTTTTTTTTTTTTTTCACTTAAAAGTCAATGAATAAAACATTTGTCAATAAATTTATTATTTCATGGAAATTATTTGATAAATTTCAATTATATGAATTGAATTTATATTCTTCATTTAATTATATATTACGCTACAAAAATGAAACGTAATCTATTATTTTATATTGTTAACTTTAGCTTCTATTTTGTTTAATTGATATTTGATATGATCACTATGCTTTTCTATTTTAAAATTTGAATTTATTTTTTTTTTTATTTTTATTTTTTTTCTTTTTATATTTTTATATTATTTTCCTGTATATTTAGAAGGTGAATCAGTGTTTTCATATTTTCCATTATGACTGCCTATCAATTCTTTACTTCTTGTATATAACTCTTGTTCTTTTTTTATAATTTTATTTAATTTTCTCTCTCCTGGTATAGAAGATCTAAATTATAAAATAATTAATATATATCTGTTATTATCCCGTGTTTATCATTGGTGCTTGCATTTGTCTCTTTAATTCCAGCACTCAAGTATTGCATGAGGCGAGTTGGATCTCTGTTGAGTCAAGGCCAACCTGGTCTCTATATTGAATAGATCATGTTATTTGTATGTTTTCCATAGGCTTTTAGTCTTGGTTTTTTGTTATTTTTTTTTATTTTTTTTTTTTTTGTTTTTCTTTTTTTTCTTTTTTTTTTGGCTCATTTTTTTTGTTCAGGGAGATCCTTTGTTTTTCATAATATAGTACAAAAAAGACAAAGCCTTAGGTCTTCGTTGTTTAGTGTATCTTTTGCTTATATTCCTTAAGCACTTTGGGGTTAGTGTAGTTATGTGCAGTCATATCTTGTTGATTTTGATAGGCTTAGCCTCTTGGTCCCTACTAAAGTTGGATGCTTTTCTTATGGCATATGCTGGACTCTTTTTAAAGGGAGACTCTATATATAAATATAAAGTATATATATATATTATAATAAAAAAAATATTTTAAAAAGAAATTTTTTTTTTTTTTTTTTTTTTTTTTTTTTTTTTAATTTTTTGATTTTTTTTGCAAAAAATATAATTGTCCATATATTGTCTTCGTTGAACATATTTATAATTAAAGATTTATGTTATAATTATACTATTGTTATTTTATTTTTTTTATTCTTATTCACTTTTTTACCTCCTATGACATTTGTTCTCCTTTAGTTTATATTTTAACTCAATTTCTTTTTTTTTTTTTTTTTCTGTTATTTTGTTGTTTTATTCGTAATAATGTCTGGATTAGTGTGTGCAATCTCCTTTTGTTGTCGGTGTCATATGTTCTTGCGAGGTTCAGAAATATAGGGTTGTCGAATTTCTTCCTCTTGGAATCTTTTGGAGTTATTCTTGGAATTTTGTGAGATACGTTTTTTGGACTTTGCCTATGTTTGGTGCTTTTTTTGGGGTATTCTGTGATTTTACCTCTTTTTTTTATTTTTTTATTTTGGTCCTCTGCAACTATTGGGTTATTTTTTGGTTTTTTTTCGTGCTTTTTTTTTTTTCTCTCTATTTTTTTAATCCGGCTATGGTTTTTTTTTTTTGTTTTTATATTTTTTTTTTTTTTTTTTTTTTTTTTTTGTCTTTTTCAAAAAAATGTTTTATTGCTATTATTTTTCTCTGCAAAAGCTGATTTTTAATTTTTGCTCTTCTTCTCCCATCTTTTCCTCTACCGGTGTCTTTTTTTTTTATTGTGCTGTTTGTCAGGTTGTTTTTTTCTAACAAACTTCATTCTCCGCTTTCCGCACATCCTTTCCAACTCTTTTGTCCTGGTTCATTTACCCACACTCTTAACTATACCTGAGTGCTAGTCCTTCCTGTTTTTTATTTTTATTTTTTTTAAATATGGCCTTCCTATTTTCTTGGTGCAATGTTATAGACTCTTCTGTGTATAGTATTTTGGTTGTTTTGTGTATCATCTCTGTATAGTCTCATGCTATCTTTGTTAATGGTATTGAGGTCTATGAGTTGACTGTGAGAATTTTAAGTTCTTAAGTTATTAAAATGTTGTATTTATAGTTTTAAGGTTTTATATGGTGCCAAGTAAACTTGACTATATTAAGTCAAGACACTACCTTTTTTTTTTTTTTTTTTTTTTTTTTTATTTTCTTTTTTTTTCTTTTTTTCAATATATTCAACTACA
Source organism: Rhizomys pruinosus (assembly GCA_009823505.1). Classification (NCBI taxonomy): domain Eukaryota; kingdom Metazoa; phylum Chordata; class Mammalia; order Rodentia; family Spalacidae; genus Rhizomys; species Rhizomys pruinosus. The sequence continues at coordinate 1,075,548 of VZQC01010991.1, read as the reverse complement.
TAAAATCCCTTATGGGCTAGATGATGGCTGAATGTTTTGTGTAATAAGGAGTTTGTTTACTTATGAGTGTATTGTATTCTCGCCTACCAAAAAGCCAGATATTGGCTTGCATGATCCTTAACCCCAGTACGTGGGGACAGTAGTGGAAGAGTGTTTGGCTTGGGGCTTAACTGGCCACCATTTCCTATATTCTCTTAGGTCTCTCACTGATGAAATCTTTTTTGGTCTCATATAGTATATAATAGTCAAGATGTTAAATACAACACCCAACATCTCTTTCTACCCTTTTGCCATGCATTCATTTAGGATGGACTATCTTACACATTCTTTGTGTGTATTAACATCCTCAATATATCATATATTCAAATACATAAACCCATATCCTCTCTCCTTCCTATAAGATATTTCTTAACTTCTGGTATTTTAAAGAAAAGTTCTCCAATATGGGTCTGAATTATTAGTTCTTAATAGTCTTATTCAACAGAATTATAAGAATTTCAGTAGAAAACTAAGTAATAAACAGATATTAATTTTATCTCAATGTATTTACTTGATTTAGCGGATCCAACACTAGTATTTCCCTTGGGTCTTGTTCAGTTTTTTTTTTCCTCTCCGTCTGAAAATAACAGAAGGTTAATCTATCATTATGTTCTTTGACACAATTCATACATTTACAAATTTTTTCTTTTTTTTTTTTTTTTTGTCTTTTTTGAGGACATGGGTTCCCTCTGTACCCCAGCAGTCCTGGAACTGACTTCTGTAATGACTCAAGATAGGCCTTGAATCTCAACAATAAGATCTTCTTGCCCTCTGTCTCCTTCGATTTTGCTAGGTTTATTAAAGGCTGTCGCCACTCACGTTAAGGAGTGTATATGATGGTTCTTCTTTCTGAAGTTTCAAGTTATCTCCATCTATAGTGAGAAAGTCTTGAGGTCATTCCTAGTATGATCCCATTGAGATCTCCTATTCTTTTCATAATATAATTTATTTCCTAATGGTTGGATATAGTATTGTGTCACTATTCTTTTAAATAAGAGTCATCTTAACTAGGTACCTTAGATTTATGTTTGCCAATGTCATCATAGCGTGTAATTACTTAAATCCATTTTTTTCCAAAAATACAGTTCTTTTTTTTTTTTTTTATTTTATTAATTTTATTTATTTTATGTATGTTATTTTGATATTTCTTTTGCAATGCTATATCAGTTTTCTAGGGGATCTCACAGTTATATTCTCCTTTCAGCTTCTGCTATGCACTCTGCACACATATGTGTCACTCTTATTATTATTCATTAATTACAAATATATCACATCATAATTATGTTAAATATTATAAATAAGTTTTAGATTCAGGCATTTGTGTTGCTCTTTTTTTTTTATTACTTCCTAGTATTCCAGTAGGGCTCAGATGGTAGTTTTGGATTTTGTCTGTTGATTTCTAAGTCCTTATCTGGTCTTATATATTAGTTTCAGGACAGCTGTGATGCTATATTGAGTATATTTTGTCTTTTCCTACAAATTATAATTATAATATATCATTGTACTATATATTGTTATATTTTTATATTTTTATCCTATTATTTAGTATTTACAGTTTATTTATTTATTTATTATATTTATTTTTTATATATTTTTATTTTATTTAATTTATTTTATTTTTATAATTGAGATGATTTCAATTTGAATTATTTAGGTGGGTTGGTTTTTGGGTTTTTGTTTTTTTTTTTTTTTGATATCATGTTTTCCCTATAGTTTCCCATCTGCTCTGGATACTTCTCTGTGTTAGTATAGGCCGGTCTATTGACTCTATAGAGTATTTCATTTTCTTTTGCTTCTGATTTTCCCTGATTTGCTAAGGATTAATTTGTGGGCTTTATTCTATATACCTGACTAATACATTTGCCCTGGCTAGTAATGTTGATTGTTGTTTTTTTTTAGCCTCACCAATTGTGGGCTGCTTTGGGAATTGTAACTCCGGGTTTCTCTTTCTGCAAAGAGATATTCTAGTGTTTTAACTTTCATTTGGAACCATCTCTTCAACCCCTTTATAGACTTGATTTTGATTTTGATTTTTTTGTCTTTTCGAGACAATGGGTCATTCTCCTGTTGGCCCTATGCTTTCACGGTTATACTCATTTTGTATTCCAGGGCTTGGCCTTGATATCTCATATCAATGCCTCTCGCCTGCTTCTGGCCTTCTCTGAGTGGCTATAGGTATTAAAAGGCGTGCGCTTATTTTTTTTTTTTTTACGTTTTCTCGCAGATGCCAGGAATATTTAAATTATTAGTTATGTTTTGTTTTTGCTTGGTGCCTTTGAGAACTTGTCTTTTGAAACACGATATGTTCCTTGCCTTTTTTTTTGGGAATTATATTTCATATTTATTGATATATGCTATATTAAATATACAGAATTAGAAGATTGGTATATGTGTTTTCCAAGTTAATTTAATACTCATGTGGAATTTGGGATCTAATTGATAGTAAAATCTTTTAATAGTTTTTTATTCAAGTTCTTTCTTAAGTCATTGGAAATATGAGCTATTGCTCATGAAGTTCAATAGTCAGTAGCTAGTTTAGCTAGAATGTTGAGTTAACCAGCTGCCCACAGTCTGTTGCTTCTTCACTTTACTTTTGCATTGCCTTATTTTTTGGCCTCTAAACTCTATAACAGTTCCAGTGTTAACTCTTTTGGGAAATATAAGGTGGTCTGTTCTACATTAGCCATCTGTATCTCTCTCTATTGCTTCCTCAAGTTGTGGACTCTTTCCTCATTATAGTATTTGTTGTAATTTACATTTTTTTTGTGCTGTGGTTAACGTTTCTACAGGTGGCTTCCTATAACAGGGTATTATTTTATTCTATATTGATTTGATCTTAGATGCTGCTCCATCCTTCATGCTCTTTCAAGTGGTAAAACTCTAGTTTAGCTTTTTTTGGTCCTAGCTTCAGAAGTCTACCTTTCTTATTTGCCTTACTTGACATAGTATAAACGGATTCTGTTTTTATACTAGGCACGCTTTCAGGGATATTTTTCTGCATTGGCAGTTTTTTTTTTTTTTTTTTTTTTTTTTTTTTTTTTTTTTTTTTTTTTTTTTTTTTTTTTTTTTTTTTTTTCTTTTTTTTTTTTTATTTTTTTTTTTTTTTTTTTTTTTTTTTTTTTTTTTTTTTTTTTTTTTTTTTTTTTTTTTTTTTTTTTTTTTTTTTTTTTTTTTTTTTTTTTTTGTTTTTTTTTTTTTTTTTTTTTTTTTTTTTTTTTTTTTTTTTTTTTTTTTTTGTTTTTTTTTTTATTTTTTTTTTTTTTTTTTTTTTTTTTTTTTTTTTTTTTTTTTTTTTTTTTTTTTTTTTTTTTTTTTTTTTTTTTTTTTTTTTTTTTTTTTTTTTTTTTTATTTGTTTTTTTTTTTTTTTTTTTTTTTTTTTTTTTTTTTTTTTTTTTTTTTTTTTTTTTTTTTTTTTTTTTTTTTTTTTTTTTTTTTTTTTTTTTTTTTTTTTTTTTTTTTTTTTTTTTTTTTTTTTTTTTTTTTTTTTTTATTTTTTTTTTTTTTTTTTTTTTTTTTTTTTTTTTTTTTTTTTTTTTTTTTTTTTTTTTTTTTTTTTTTTTTTTGTTTTTTTTTTTTTTTTTTTTTTTTTTTTTTTTTTTTTTTTTTTTATTTTTTTTTTTTTTTTTTTTTTTTTTTTTTTTTTTTTTTTTTTTTTTTTTTTTTTTTTTTTTTTTTTTTTTTTTTTTTTTTTTTTTTTTCTTTTTTTTTTTTTTTTTATTTTTTTTTTTTTTTTTTTTTTTTTTTTTCTTTTTTTTTTTTTTTTTTTTTTTTTTTTTTTTTTTTTTTTTTTTTTTTTCAATAAGTGTCTTGTCTAAAATAATCGAAATACGCTAGGGCTTGTTGAGAGATGGTCCTTATTATCGGTTATTATTGAAGCGTGCCGACTGCCTTTTTTTAGTTAGGGTTACTCTTGGGTTTGATGTTCCCAGCACCCACATGGCGGCCACGTGACTCGTTCTGGTAACTCTTCCTATATTCTCGATGAGAACTCTCATTTTCTTGGGAATCCTGTATCGCCCTTCTTTTTTGTACCTTCTCTTCACTTGTATTTATGCATCAACATGGTTGCAAATTTTTTTTTATCCTGTATCTATTATTGGCTAGACAGTACATTTTTATTTAATAAATAATTAATATTGAATTTAATTATTAATATTTTTTATAAATAGTTAATGCTCAGCTTAAAATTTATATTTATTTGTTTTGTCCTTTGTTAATTTAAGCTTTACTGAATATATCTAATCATTGTATGGTAAGGCCTGTTCTATCATTATTTCTCCTGTGTATTGTTGTGGATCTTTTATTTTGTATTCTGTTGTGCCAGTGTTAATGAATTTGGAAAAGTCACTGATTTCTTTTTTTTCTGGGTAATTTTCCTTGTGGCCCAGAATATCTCTTCTACCTCCTTTCCAAGTATTGTCTCATTGTATAACTCTTAGGCTGGACCTATTAAACTTCACTTTCTCGTCTTACGCTGAAGGATTATTAGATTCCTCTCCCTACTTTTTCTCACTTTTCACGAGTACTTTTTTTTTGAAGATAAAATGCATGGGTTTTCCACTATCCCTCAGTTTTATATTCTGTCTCTTTTTGGGTGAATCATCAAACATCATATGATCATCACTATGCTCCTTAAGTTTTCAGTCACTTTCTTTATCAATTGAGTTTTTTCATTTTTGCCAGTCTCACCTATCTTTTTTGAATCCCCTCAGTACTATAATTCATTTTCAATTTTGTGAGTCATCTTTGATTTTGTCCACTATGTTTGGTCAGTTTTTGTTTATTTATACAAAGTGTAGGGTTAGGTCTAAACAAAAATTTTCAGACCTTTTTATTTTTCCAAGTTTTTAATGTCTGTTTTATACTATTGTGTTATTCTTGCTTGGAGGTTTGCCTACATTTACTTCCAAACACGTCTTAAAATCCTATATTTATCTATTTTAATTCTTTAATATCCAAGTAGACATTCAGAAGAAACTTGCTAGAGAAACATTTTATACAAGATTAAATAACTTAGGGTGTATGGCTTTCTAAAATTTTAAATTGTTCATTCCAGCTGCCCACAGGCTGCATGCGGCCCAGTGTGTTTGCTGTTTAAATATTCATGTCTTTTTATCATAATTTGTATTTTTATTCAAAATGTAATTTTCTCTTGGTCAACTTTTTTCTGTTATACTCTAGTTTCATTTGGTTCCTTTCTAGCTCTTGAACTTTTGTTTAGAAATGTCAATTTTTGCTCTATTTTTTCTTTAATATAATTTAGGCTACGCTTCTCTTGGTGAAAGAACCCTTGCCTGGAACAGCCAAGGTTTTTCAAGCTTTGTTCTTTGTCTTTTTTTTTCTTAAAAATTTATTTTTTAATTTATTTAATTGTGAATTTGTGTTATTAATTTTGATCTTGTCTGAACTTATATTTTTGTCTATTTTCAACTTCTTTTTTTCCTTGTCTGGTTGCAATTGCCTTTGTTGTTGATTATCCAGAAAGATGTGTGTCGTATTTTCCTCCTGTTATCTTGGAGTCTCTTTCTTTGGAATTTGTCATTTTACATTGAATAGGTTTCTCTATAAGTCTCACTATTGAGTGGTGGTTGGGGCTCTTGGGTTTTATAATGAACTCTGTTTTCTCTTCTTTGCTATTGAGTCAGTTCATTGCCTTTAATTGACCGCTAGGTTTGCTATATCTCTCTATGCCCCTTCTATTCTTTTTTCTCTAATGATTATGTGGCACCTATTTTTGTGTGTGTGTTTGTGTATTAGTTATTTTTTCAATTAGGTACCCTCTTTAGGTGAAGTGGTAAATATGAATATGAGTCAAGTTGTTTTTCTAGTTTTCTTCTTCAATTTGCTTTTGTGAACTATATTTTAACACTCTTTGACTTTCAATTTATTCGGCGTGTTTATATTTGGGGATTGTAATTTTATGGTTATTATTCTTCCTCTACATCTTCTTCCTAGGTCTCTTTTTTTATCATTTTTAAGGGATTTATTATTATGTTAAGCTAACTAAATGGGCGGTTTTGATACTTTTTGGGAATCTTGAATATGCATGTAGTACAGTGCCATTTGGTTTATGGATAATGTTTTTTCTGTATCTTTTTGGCTTTTGCTCCCTTTTCTATATGTCTTCATTCTTTCACCTCTTCCTTTTCTTATTACAGTACATGGTATCACTACTTTGTCCATCAATTGTGTTGTTATCTACCTTCTCCAGTTTGGTTTCTTTGTGTCTCTTTCTCTCTTCTCACTTTCATTTTTCAACAGATTAAGTATAATATATCTTAGCCATCAGATTGTGGTGCAACATGTAGTTCCCTTCTCAATTGGAGCCTTTTTTCCTTCTGCATTTGTAGTGCTCCCTTCTACCCAGTGCTGTTTGATCAAGTTTGTATCTAACGTAATAAGCCTTAGGATCCTTTGTCATCTCAGCTATTGTGGCACTAATTAGACATGATGTTCAAAAAATGTAATATAAAACAGTTAATCAGTGAAACTGCCTTTTGGCTTTGGGTATTTTTTCAGCTTCGTTGGTTGTTAGTTAAAGCGTCTACCAGATGAGCTTATTTTTTCTCTACATTGTTATTTCTGTTGTAGGTCTCTTTTATTTCTGTTTTTTGTTTTTTTTTTTTTTATATTTATATTTTGATTTAATAATTTTCAAATCTTTTCAAATTTGAACAGAAATCTAATTTCTGAAACTTTGCTTTTTGAAGCAAAGTTTCAGAAATTTAGATAAATTTAGATAAATTTTATTTAGCTGATATCAAGCCAGGGTATGTGTGTTAATGCCTTCATGCATCCGTTAATATCTTTGATCCTAATCCTAGAGTTGTTTGTCATTAGTTGGAGGATCTTTTGCGTGGAGTAGTGTCAGAGCAGCATCACGGAGTGGTCTTGGTGCTATTTTGTGCATATATTGAGGAGGGTTCAGTGGGGTTTATGGCATGAATGAATTACGTCTATTGGACCTAGCTGTGTGGTATTCTATGTTAACCGTTAAATAGGGTCACCCTGTGCTATTGCTTATAAAAGACAATTATAATATATAATGCTAAAGCTGCTTCATTCGGCTCTGGAGTGATGAGTGGCCCTCTAGAGGTAAAGGGATTCGACTGCCTCTTTGTGCAGAGGAGATTTCACCACATGTTTGATTCCTCAGTCTATCTCCTCTACAATGGCTTTTCTCATCTCTTTATAGTTTTTTCAGTTGATTCTAATTGCTCTCCTTCTTTTTTTTGGGCCCATTTGTGGTCTTTGTTATTGCACTTATGGGTATGTTGCGGACATCGTGTCATCTTTCAGGTATATTCTATATACCTCATTTACGACCCCACAAAACATAAAGTTATTAATGGGGGCTCGGAGTGGGCATTCATGTAGTTATCATGTAGCAGTTCTAGTTTCTCTGTCAAAGTGGTATACGTATGGTTTGAATTATCTAGCTATTCTATATGTGGTGCAAGTATAACAATCTTAACCTCTCATGAGCTGCCTGAATCAGTCTATTAAGGGTCTATTATTCTGTGATCGCCCACGCTATGCCTTCCTGACTCTTCTGTTATGACCCACTGCTGTCCATTCCGTATGGATTAGTCACTTACCTTATACCATCCACAGGCATATCTACACTCTCATTGTAGTAATATCAAAATATATAATTAATAATATAACTAATAATATAGAACTACTTATTGTCGAGTGCTACACTGGAAGTGAAGCAGAAATGTGCCAGGTTACGTCTGAGTTGATTTTATTTATTTTTTTGTCTTTTACCGAAGATAGGGTCTTTCCTCGTGGATGCGCCATCTGTTTCTTCGTGATCTTACTGTGGTCTGTAAGAATCCAATTTGCCGGCCTTTTGAACTTACTTTAAAAGATCTTGTATGTCTCTGCCTTCCAAAGTGCTAGGATTAAATTGGCATGGCACCTACTCTCTTTTGCCCGGCAGCTAATATTCTAGTTTCAATCATATACTTTTTCCTTGTTTGTTGTTTATTGGCTGGTGTTAGCCACTATTACCTTCTATTATGAGTGCCTTTATATTTTTCTCTAAGTTTTATTTATCGTAGAATTAACGAATCTTGTCCAAGAGTGTCGCCATACTAACTTTCCAATTGTTTTGTCTGCCTATTAGAGCTCCAGTGCCAGGCTCCATGGTAGATAGTCGTCTCTCTCTCTCTCCTCTCTTGTTCTTCTCTCTTGAGAGATAGTGAGTAGAGATATTTGAGAGAGGAGTAAGAGGATGTTTACTATACTCCCTATTCCAAGATCTATCCTTCAGAAAGCTTAAGCTATGGTCCGGGCTGTGGTTGTATTATTGTATCTACAGTGACTACAAATTTATGGCTAAGATAATTATGGTAATAAGTCTGTGTATTTCACTCAGCTGTGTTCACAAACTATATTTGAACAATGAGGACTATTAACCGCAAGGCACTTCTCTAGACAAAAGTAGCCATGTTGGAGTGTGCAACTTATTCCACATTGATAAGTGCAGTCAGTGTCATCGTTGGTTGAAATACTTGGCATTCCCAGGACCTCTGGCCTACTATGAGTGGATTATGTGTTCCAATGTAGCCGGTGGCTACTAGTGAAGACATGTTTTTCTGTTTTTGTTTTTTTTTATAAATATTCAATTATAGAGAAGTAATTATTATAACGAGATAAAAGTTTTGGAGTGGATGACTTCAAGTTTTGATTCAACCATCTATTTGCTTACTCTTGTAGAGCAGTGGGGTTCAGGTTCCCAGCCACTTCTACACGGGCAGCTAATCATATAGGATCAACATCCCTACTTTGCTTTCACAGAGTATGAATCACTATGTATACAGGGTTTGGCTAACTTACATGCTTGGTGAAAAAGGCCCTAACCTCATAACATATCAAAATAATTCGTTAACTACACTACTATGTATGATTTTGGTTAATTTTGACACAAAGTTATACAACTATTGTATAGATGTGAAATGTTAAACACCTAAATGTGAATTGTTTCTCTGTGTTTTGTTTGATTTTCCAAGTGTTCCTAATTGATGAAATCGCAGGCTCCTGAATGTTTATGTCTAAGCTCGTTGCAACGTGTTGGCATTGTGGACAACGTGTCCCTATTTGAGGCTGTTTATACCCTGTGCTACCGGCTAATAGCCCTCATGTTCTTCCTTTTTGAAGTTGTGTTCAAGTTAAGATCTCATATTGATATATACAAAAGTGTCTTAAGTCAGGTTCTACTGCAAGGAGAGTACAAATCTCTTCAAATGTTAAACAAAGTAGTTTATCCTCGATACTCATTTGTTTGTTCATCTTTACATATCATTACAATTTTTTATTTTATAAATTTAAAACCCGTGTATGAATGTTTAAACTTGTTTAATTTTTTTAGTTTATTTTTGCTCGGGGTTGGTGGCGCATGCCTTTTAATCCTAGCAATTTGGGAGGCAGAGGCTGATGGCGGTATCTTTGTTGGTGGACTTGTCTTGGGTGCTATAGGGAGACCATGTTTTGAAAAGACCAAATAAAAATAAAATAAAGATTTTTACTTATTAGACATGTATTCTATTTTATGTCCTTAGGTTCTCAGTTCTGTAAATTCTTTAAAATTGTGGAACTCTCTGCCCCTATCTTTTCATAGTACTTGGGATTAAGGTCTAGTGCTATAGTCTGTCTATTATTATTTAGCATGTCACAGTCCTTTCAAAAAAAATATCGACCTTGGACATTCATAGTTTGTCTCTTTCCCTGATTTGTTTTAGGGGTAACCTTGTCGCCCAGGATATTAACTGTGTGCTACTTTTCTTGTAGGGATATATGGTAAGTATCCATGGAGGAGGTTTTTTTTACCTTCTCCTTATACCAAGCTCTAGTATGGTCCTTGGGCTGTTTTGCAGGGGTGAGGGGCTGAGTTATTTTAAGTGATGGACTATTGAGTCTGGTCTTTCCTCCCAACCTATGCATCTTTTGGGCAGTATGGTCCATTGGTTTTGGTATCCTGGTATACTTTCCTGTTATGACCATGAGGGAGCAGGTAGGATTTGACATTTCCTATAACTATCCCCTCTCTACCCACCTTCAATCTTTGTAATGCAAGCTTCATATCTAAACTTTGTATTACATTTCTCTTTAACTATTCCTCCTTTCATCCATCTCAATTCTTGTAAGCATATCTCAAATGAAATTCCTTGTTTAAGATATTTTTTTTCTCAAACTGTGGTCTGAAGGGTTGTACCTTGAATGTGCTTGGGTATCTAGGGTTAGTAGGAGGTCAGCTACAAGTACTCTTCACAATTCCTATATAATGCTTTTTTAGCTACACTATGCCTTGTTTTGTCTGGTGGGTATGATGATACTTTAAGGTTCTTGTGCATGGTAGGTAAGTCAATTTCTTCCAACTAAGGACTTAATTTCTCATTTCTATACTATAAACAAACATGTTTTAGATCAGAGACATTTAGAAGTTTAGCAACACATCCAGTTAGTGAAAGCTGAATTTTAGTATTATATATTATTAATACTGCTGGTAATAGTAAACTTATAAGATTATTGGTGGCTGGTGAAGAATGCTGCTATGGTAAAGGCACTCGCTACCAAGTTTATATTATTTTCTGAGTTTTTTTAATCTCCATGATTCTTCCTCATGTAGTAATGAGTGGCATGCGGCATGCACCACTCTCATAGGATTAAACAACTGTAGATAAATAACATTTCTTCTTTTTTGTTTATTTTTTGAGACTGGTGTCCCCTGTTTAGCCCCACTTGCTTGTTAGTAGCCAGCTTCCTTGGTGAACTCACTAAAGATCCACGTCTGCTTCTTGCCGCTTGATGTTTCTTAGGATATATGCTATTTGCCCACCACACCCAGCTTATATAAAAGACATTTTTAATTCTCAGGCGTTGTTAGTATCATCGTCTTTATAATCCTTTAGCACTCTCGGTGAATAGCAGGCAAGGCGGGATCTTTGTGAGTTCAAGGCTCAGCCTGGTCTATAGATCTGAGTTTTCCAGGACAGGTGGTGTCTAAATATGGGTGAGACCCTGTCCAATATAAAGACAAAAAAAATTTTTTTTTTATTATTTGTATTTTTTATGTTATTGAAAAAAAAAAAAAAAAAAAAAAAAAAAGTATAAAAAATACCAACCTCATAAACCTGATATAAATGAAAAATTGCATGTAACAATATACTGAACTGCTTCCACTCCAGAGCCCTTGTAGGGTTTAGTCTAAGGGTAAAAAAAAACCTTAGTACACTGCTTTGAAGAGGCTGTGGGTGAAGTTCAGTGGCAAAGTATGCTCTGCATATGCAAGGCCTCAGCTCAGTCCCAAGCACAAACGCACACTCGGATAGACACAAAGAAAGACACACACTATCTCCAGTACTGTAGTACTGTGAGTACTATTACTCTGGGCTGTAAGATAATGCAATAAAAAGAAATAATCAAGTTGATATCATTAAAATCTTGGGACAAGATTACTTTTAAAATATTAAAAATTTTAAATTTAAAAGTATCAGAATGAGGTGGTGTAGTGTGATAGCATAGGCCTTTGAGCCTAGCTCGTGAAAGGCTGAGGCATGTGGATGTCTGTGAGTTCCAGCCTAACCATTGTGTAGTCCAGGCCTGCCTCAAACCTACCTCAACCTCTTGAGTGTTGGAATGATGGGTGTGAGGGACCACATCCTTCCTATAATTTCCATCTTTAAAATCAAAAGAAAGGGGGCTGGAGACAGCCCAGTGGTTAAGAACACTGACTGTTCTTGCAGAGGATCCAGGTTTAGTTCCCAGAACCCACATGGTGGCTAACAACTGTCATTAACTCCAGTAACAGGGGTCCAACGCCCTCTTCTGGCCTCCATGGGCACTGCATAGCACAGGGGCACTTATATACAAACAGGCAAAACCCTCATACACATAAAATAAAAAATAGCAAATAAAATATTGTAAAATGAAAAGGCCAGCAAGATGGCACTTGCACCAAAACCTGATCCACAGAACTCATATGGTAGAAAAAGGACTCAACTTTCACAAGTTGTTCTCTTTCATATGGATGCTGTAGCCTGCGCGCACGCACACACACACACTCATATTAAATAAGTGTAAAAAATAATTCAAGAAAACAATTACGTTTTATTAGAGACAAGGTCTCAAGTAACCTAGGCTGGCCTCAAACTCCTGATCTTCCTGCCTCTATATCCTAAATACCAGGATTTCAAGCATGTGAAATAAAACAATTTTAAATTCATTGGAAATGAGGACTGGAGAGATGGCTCAGCAATTAAGAGCACACTGCAGAGGACCTGGGTTTGATTCCCAGCACCCACATGGTGGCTAACAACCATCAGTTACTCTAGTTCCAGGGGACCTGACACCCTCTTCTGGCCTCCACAGGCTCTTCATGACATGGGTGCACTTACATACATGCAGGCAAAACCTTCAAAAAAAGGGTTTTGTTTTGTTTTTTTGTGTTTTTTTTTTTAACTATTTTTTATTTTATTTATTTATTTTTTTTGGTCTTTTCAAGACAGGGTCTCCCTATAGTCCCAGCTGTCCTGGAACTCACTCTGTCGATGAGGCTGGCCTTGAACTCACAAAGATCTGCCTGCCTCTGCCTCCCAAGTGCTAGGATTAAAGGCGTGTGCCATCACGCCCGGCTTGTTTTGTTTTAAGATAACCATCTGTAGTACATCCTATGGGACAAAACAATTTAACACATACACTGAGGGGAGAGAAGCCAGAGACCTATGAACTGAAAGATTTAAACTGTAATCTCAACGCTTGGGATGCTGATGCAGGAGGACAGCCTCAAGTCCAAGGTCAGCCTAGGTCATATAATAATCACTAGACCAGCAAGGGCTGCTTAACAAGAACCTGACTCAAAAGGGCAAAAGGGGGTGGGAGAGCATAGACATGGGAAAAATACAGACAGACAGTAAAGGAATCTGGACTTGGTCAACTATGGGGGACTAGAGACATGGCTTAGCAGCTGAGAGCAGCACTTGCTGTTCACCAAGTTCAGTTCCCAGAGCTCATGTCAGGTGACTCAGGACTACCTAGGACCCCAACTCCAGGGTATGAGACACCCTCTTTTGGATTCCATGAATACCTGCACTCACAAAAGCATATACCACCATGCAGACACACATAATTCAAAACATTAAATAAATCTCAAAGAAAAAGCCAAAACAGGAGCTGAAGAGACAGCTCAGAGGCTAAGAGCACTGGCTGCTCTTGTGGAGGACTCACCCTTAACTCCACTTCCAGGGATCTCATACCCTCTTCTGGCCTCCAAGGGCACATATGTGTTACACTTAAATACATGCATACACATAAAATACAAATAGATAAAATCTTTTTTTGGAAGGGGGTATTTTTTTTCTTTTTGAGACGGGGTCTCCCTGTAGCCCCAGCTGGCCTGGAACTCGATTTGTAGACCAGGCTGGCCTTGAACTCAAAGAGATCCACCTGCCTCTGCCTCCCAAGTGCTGGGATTAAAGGCATGCGCCACCATGGCCAGCATAAATAAAAATCTCTTAAACAAACAAAGCCGGGCATCAGCCTATCCAGAATCCCTCTCTTTACGAAGGTCAGTTCTTCCTTGGCCAACCGTAACCAGCTGCCAATATTTCTTCAGCTAAGATTGGGTTCTGCTACTCATTTCTGCAGTTCCATGCAGAGTTTTTGTCTGGTTGAGCTTGCATGGGTCTTGTGCATGCTGACACCAGTGTCCTAGGTTCATATGACAGGGTCCCAGGAGCTTGTAGGATTCATTTCCATATGATCCTTGTACTACCTCCATGGCTCTTACAATCTACCTCCCCTCCAAAATGTTCTCTGAGCCCTGGGTGAATAAAGCTGAATATGGGAATTCTGTCAATGGACTCACACTATGTCGACTCCTTATCTCCACAATTTGGCCATTCATGACCTTTTGAGTGCCCACCCCCTCCTTGCATGGGGGAAGCTTCCTTAATAAGAGTTAAGTGGTTAATTAATGTCTTCTTGGCCCCTTGTTCTATGTTGTATGGGCCTTAGGTATAGAGGTTACATTGTACATGTGTCACTCAGGCTTGAACGATTCACAGACAATGTCTGTGTGTGTCCATTTGTGGGACTCTGTACTACTCTTCATCTGGTGCAAAAGAAGCTTCTTTATTGAGTGGTATCTGGGATATTTCTCTGTAAAATAAGGATACCTATTTTGCAGTTACATGTTACTTATGCAATCTACTAAGGAAGAACAGCAATCAATGGTCCAACAGCAGTGTTAAGAGCAAATATGCACATCAATGTCTGGCATATAACATCAGTGCAGTAGTGCCACTTTTATCTTGGGGGCAATCAACGGCTAACTACACTCTGCCTAAAATACCTTTTTTATTGTTTTGTTTTTGAAACAGGGTCTTCTTATAGCCCCAGGGGGTCTGTAACTCACTATGCAGACCAGGCTGGCCTCAATCTCATAGAGATCCACTTGCTTCCCCCTCCACCTGCTCCCCCACCCCCACTGTTGGGATTAAAGGTGTGTGCAAAAAATATCTTTTTAAGTAAAATATATAGTAACTGAATGAACATCAGTGGATGAATGGATAAACAGCAAAAACCACATACACACATATATACAATAATTCAGTCTTAAAAAATTGTGGCACATGCTACAACGTGGATGACCCTTAAGGACATTATCCTGAATGAAATAAACTAGTCACAGAGGACAAATGCTGTGTGATGACACTTACATAACAGAAAGTAGAATACTGATTCCAGTAACTTGGGGAATGGGAGAAGATGGGGTTGTTGCTTAATGGGTATAGAGTTTCAGTGTCACAATAAAGAAAGTTCTGAGGGGCTGGAGAGATGGCTCAGCGGTTAAGAGCACTGATTGCTCTTACACAGGACCCAGGTTCAATTCACAGCACCCACATGGCAGTTAAGAACTGTCTTATGGAAGCTGTGTTCCAGAAGGGGCCTGAGCCTCCGTCTCCAGCCAGAAGCAGGACTTCGTAATGTAGATGCATGGTACAGGATAAGAAGAGCCTGGCCCACTGGAAGAAACTGACGGTGATGAATCCAGCTGTTTGCACCCTTTCAAGAACTCAGCCACGCGTCTCTCTCCTGTGGCCAGTAGGAACATCTCACAAAGGACAACAAACCCCCTTTGGACCCCCAAACACATGTCATGAGTCCTGTATTTTGTAGCTGACTACCCTGTATTTCTAATCAAGTTGTCCCAGCTGGGAATGTCTGAAGGTCAAATATGTTCAGAGAAAAAGAATCCATTTCTTCAGCACTTAGATGACTTCACCCTGAAGGTATCACTATGACAAGGGAGAATCCCATGGCAACGGAGTCCACAAGGCTGACTGAGGAGCCCTGACTAGAGAAATCTCAACGGTTTTGAGGACAGGATATGAGGGAATGAGCACAAAGCAAATAAGTCTTCCAAGACTGCTGCCATGAGACAGAAGGGGTTTGAAGGTCTATTTGCCAACAGGGAGAAGAGGGTCAGAATTCTCCAGAAAAAGTGTGACCCTGTTCACTGGAATTCAATGTTACTCACAAGTCAAGATTTAAAACACTTTGCAATTTACACATGAATTATTTATTTCACATGGAAATAGAAATACAAATAGAAATGAAATAACCTATTAACTTATAAAACGCACAAGAAATGAAACAACTATATTTATGAGGTGGTAACTAGCTTCTATTTGTAATGAAGAAGGGAATCACAGCTTCATTTACATATGAATAATTTTCTGATGAAGAAGGCTGAATCAGTTCATCCAGATGACTGCCTACAACCTTACCCTGAAAGACTCTGCTATAAATATTCCCCTGCCGAAGAAGACTAAATTAAAAAAAAAAAACTGTCTTATGCCCGGCATGGTGGCGCATGCCTTTAATTCCAGCACTCAAGAGGCAGAGGCAGGTGGATCTCTGTGAGTTCAAGGCCAACCTGGTCTATACAGTGAGTTCCAAGGCAGTCGGGGCTACAGGGAGACCCTGTCTCAAAAAGACAAAAAGCAAGCCGGGTGGTAGTGCATGCCTTTAATCCTAGCACTTGGGAGGTAGAGGCAGGCAGATCTGTGAGTTCAAGGCCAGCCTGGTCTACAAAGTGAGCTCCAGGCCAGCTGGGACCAAAGGGAGACTCTATATCAAAAAAGAAAAAAAAAAAAAAAAAATAGAAAGTTCTGGAAATGGGTGGTGGTGATGGCTGCACAAAAATAATGTCCATAATGTCAGTGAACAATACCATTAAAGATAGTATAATTATACTATGTATACTTTATCACTTTTTCACCCCCTAGACATTTGTCCTTAGTTTTATTACCAACTCTTTTTTTTTTTTTTCTGTATGTGTATGAATGTACTGTCTGGATGCAGGTTTGTGCACCCGTGTCGTGCAATGCCGCGGAGGTCAGAAGAGGGTGTCGAATTCCCCTGGAACTGGAGTTATCCTGGAATTGGAGAACGGTTTTCGGCTGCCATGTGGGTGCTGGGGATCGAACCCGGGTCCTCTGCAACAGCGGTCGGCGCTCTCAACCGCTAGGCCATCTCTCCAGCCCCTTATTACCAGCTTTTAAGTTACCATACAAATTAATGCTTTCCTCCCACCATTCCGGTGCCTGTTTTATGGCTGTGTGCAGGTTGTTCACACCCATTCCCCCGCACATCCTCACCTGTCCTGTCCATCCCCACACCACAACCTGAGTGCTAGTCCCCCTGTTTTTATTTTTTATTTTTTTTTAATATGGGCTCATCTGGGGCAGGAAGACCTCTGAAGATAGATGTGGTTGGTGTACATCCCTGTAAGTCCAGCACTTGTGGAGGCAGAGGCATGAGGACTGAGAATTCAAGTCTAGTATGTGTTTATAGTAGGTTTAAGGGCAGTACTGACTATAAAGCAAGACACTACCTCAAAAATCAACAACATAAAAACCCTTAGGCTAGAAAGATGGCTGAACGTGTAAGAAGAGTTACTATACAGGTGTGAGGACCTGAGTTCCTCAGCACCAAAAAGCCAGATATGGCTGCAGGGACCTGTAACCCCAGTACTGTGGGGAACAGAGGGAAGAGGTTGGCTGGGCTAACTGGCCACCATCCAACTCTAGGTCCACTGAGAGACTGTGTCTCAAAGGAATAAAGTGGCAAGTGATAAAATACAACACCCAACATCCTTCCCTGACCCTTTGCATGCATGTCATAGGCATGGACATCTACACATTCATGTGTGTATACACCAAACATATCATACTCAAACATAAAACCCAACCCTCTCCCCCGAAAAGAAATCCTTAACTCTGTATTTAAAGAAAAGTCTCCATAGCAATAATAGTTCTAAAGTGCTATTCAACAGAATAAAGATGCAGCAGAAAACTAAGAAATAATCAGATATTAAGTTACTACAATGTACTTTACCTGATGGCTAGGACCAACACGAATTTCCCCTTGGGTGCTGTTCAGCCTCCTGTCATGAAAGGAACAGAAGGTTAACACAATGTTCTGACACAATCATCCATACAATTTTTCTTTTTTTTTTTTTTTTGTCTTTTTGAGACAGGGTCTCCCTGTAGCCCCAGCAGTCCTGGAACTCACTCTGTAGACCAAGATGGCCTTGAACTCACAAAGATCTGCTTGCCTCTGCCTCCGAATGCTAGGATTAAAGGCCTGCGCCACCAGTAGGAGGTAGAGGTCCTTCTGAAGTTCAAGGTTATCTCCAGCTACAGAGAAAGTCTGAGGTCAGCCAGAGATCCATGAGACTCTATCTCAAAGAATAATTTCAAGGGTTGGAAAGATGGCTCACTACTTAAAGAGCACTAACTAGACCTAGATTCAGTTGCCAGCACACAAAAGCAGGTAACAACCATCCAAAATACAGTTCTTTTTTTTTTTTTAATTTTTTTTATTAATTTTATTTATTTATGTATGTGTATGAATGTACTGTCTGCATGCAATACAGTTCTAGGGGATCCAACATTCTCCTCCAGCTTCTGCAGCACTGCACACATAGATGCACTTATATACATTCAAACAAAACACTCATATATGTAAAATATAAATAAATGAGATCCAGGCATGGTGGTGCGCTTTTAACCCCAGTATTCCAGAGGCAGAGGTAGTTGGATCTCTGTGAGTTCAAGCCAGCCTGGTCTATATATTGAGTTCCAGGACAGCTGGAGCTATAGAGAGACAGTGCCCCACAAATAAATAAATATATACATGTACATACATGTATATATATACAATGTTATATAAATATATTAAAGTATTATATTATCATATTATATATATAAAATGAGATGAATGAATGAATAAGGTGGGGGTTTTTTGTTTTTGTTTTTTTTTTGAGACAGGGTTTCCCTATAGTCCCAGCTGGCCTGGAACTCTGTAGACCAGGCTGGCCTTGAACTCATAGAGATTCACCTGCTTCTGCATCCCGAATGCTAGGATTAAAGGCATCACCACCATGCCCAGGCTAAAGATGGTTTTTAGCCACCATGTGGCTGCTGGGAATTGAACCCGGGTCCTCTGCAAGAGCAATCAGTGCTCTTAACCACTGAACATCTCACCAGCCCCAAGACTGATTGATTGATTTTTGGTCTTTTCGAGACAGGGTCTCCCTGTGGCCCCAGCTGTCCCGGAACTCACTTTGTAGACCAGGCTGGCCTTGAACTCACAAAGATCCGCCTGCTTCTGCCTCCTGAGTGCTAGGATTAAAGGCGTGCGCTACCACGCCCGGCAGAGCCAGGAATATTAATATAAGATTGTTGCTGGCCTGAGAACTTGTCTTTGAACACGACAATGTTCCTGCCTTTTTGGAATTCATATTCAAATTGAAAGCAAATAAATAACAGATTAGAAGATGGTAAGTGCCAAGAATTAAACATGTGGATGGGGAAATGATAGAAAATCTTAATAGTTTTACAGTTCTTTCTACAGTCATTGGAAAAAGCATTGCTCATGAAGTCAAAGCAGAGCAGAGCAGAAGTGAGACCAGCTGCCCACAGTCTGTGCTTCTCACGTACTTGCATTGCCATTTTTTGCCCCAAACCCAAAACAGCCAGGTAACCTTTGAAAGGGGCTGTTTCTACAGAGCCATCCTTGATCTCCTCTAGCTCCTCAAGTGTGGACTTCATTCCCTCATAGAGTATTTGTTGAATACATTTTTGTGCTGGGACTTTCACAGGGCTCCAACAGGGTACACAATGATAGACAAGAAAGCCTGCCCAACCTGCAGCTTCAAGTGTAAAACAGGTAGCGGGCTAGCTCAGAAGCACACTTCCCATGCCTACTGACAAGACGACCTTTGTTTATACAGGCACCAGGAACTTTCTGCAGTGCAAAGGCTGCTAAATAACAAAAACAGCTAGGGCTGGAGAGATGGCCTAGCGGTTAAGAGCGCCGACTGCTCTTGCAGAGGACCCGGGTTTGATTCCCAGCACCCACATGGCGGCCAGGGAACCGTCTGGAACTCCAATTCCAGGAGAACTCCAGTTCTGGGGGAATCCGACGCCCTCTTCTGACCTCCACGGCATTGCACAACATGGGTGCACCGACCTATATGCAGACAGTACATTCATACAAATAAATGAATAATATATATATTTTAAAAAACAGCTTAATAATTATTTGTTGCTTTGTATTAAGCTGACGAACACAATCAAGAGGAAGGCCTGTTACATTTTTCTCCTGTGGATTGGTGACTTATTGTATTACGTGTGCAGTTAATGAATTTTGGAAAGTCACTGATTCTTTTCGGAATCCTTGGGCCCAGTATCTCTTCTCCCCCTTCCAAGAAATGTCTCATGTAAACCAGGCTGACCATAAACTCACTCTGCAGCTGAGGATGACTTAGATCCTCCTACTTCCACATCACGAGTACTGAGATCAAAAGCATGTGGCACCACACCCAGTTTATCTGGTCCTTGGGGAAATCAAACACAGAGATTCACACATGCTAAGCAAGCACTCTATCAAGTGAGCTACATTCCCAGTCTCACTATCTTCTTTGAACCCGACAAATTTTCTCATCAAGAGCACTGATTTGTCCACAGTGGGCAGTAGCTGTAACAAAGAGAGGGTAGCAACAAAAATCAGACCTGTAGTTCCAGTCCTAAGACTGTTACAGTGTACCTGGCTGGGAGGTGCCAACCATTACCCAAACACCAGAAAAGTCCCATATATCATAATCTTAAACAAGAGACATTTCAGAAGAAACTGCAGAGAAACACTTAACAAGATTTAAAAAACTTAGGGAGGCTTCTAAAATGTTCAACCAGCTGCCCACAGGCTGCATGCGGCCCAGGGTAGCTGTAAATGAATATGCTTCCACCAAAAATGGTAATTCTTGGCAACATTTTCTGTAACTCAGTTGCATGGTCCTCTAGCCTGAACTTTGTAGATGGCAATGCCATGTTTCAATATCAAAAGGCACGCTCCTGTGAACAGAAACCCTGCCTGGAACAGCCAAGGTTCAAGCTTTCTTTGCTTTTTTTCTTAAAAATTATTTTTTAATTTTATTTATTTTTGAATGTGTATGAATGTACTGTCTGCATGTAGGTGCACCCGTGTCGTGCAATGCCGTGGAGGTCAGAAGAGGGTGTCGGATTCCCCTGGAACTGGAGTTCTCCTGGAATTGCAGTTACAGACGGTTCTCAGCCACCATGTGGGTGCTGGGGAACGAACCTGGGTCCTCTGCGAGAGCAGTCCATGCTCTTAACCGCTAGGCTATCTCTCCAGCCCCTCAAGCTTTCTTTTTTCCCAATGATAGGGACCTAGGTAAGCCTGAAGTGGTCAAGTTCAAAGGAGCCCTAGGAAGGAGAAGAGAGCAAGTGTTCTAGTTTCTCTTCAATTGCTGTGACAAAACACTCTGACCAATACCAACTTGGGGAGGAAAGGGTTTATTCACCTCACATCTCCCAGGTCTCTTTTATCATTTAGGGAGTTCAAGGTAAGAACTAAGGGCGGGAACCTGGAAGCTGAAGCTGAGGCACAGGCCATGGAGGAATGGTTCTGACTGGCTTGCTCCCCTAACCCATGCTCAGCCTGCCTTCTTATACAGTACAGGATCACCTGCCCAAGGGTGGCACCACCCACAGTGGGCTGGGCCCTCCCACATCACTCAACAATTAAGACAATACTCCACAGATGTGGCAACAGGCCAGTCCAATGGAGCCAATTCCCCAATTGAGGCTCCCTCAACCCAGGTGTGTCAAGTTGACACGAAAGCTATCCAGCACAGCAAGGCACAAGGATGACTTTTCCAAAGAAAATAAAACAGAACAGGGAAACTGCCAGGGAGGCTGCGTGGTGATGAAGGCTACAGAGAGCTCATTTTTCTACACTAGGCTTCTCTTTTTTTTTTGCAAAAGAAACCAGTAGATGATGGGCTATTCTAACAGGTTTATGAAGGAATTAGAAAATAACTGCTTCAGGCCAGGTGTGGTGGCGCACGCCTTTAATCCTAGCACTTGGGAGGCAGAGGCAGGTGGATCTTTGTGAGTTCAAGGCGAGCCTGGTCTACAGAATGAGTTCCAGGACAGCTGGTACTACAGGGAGACCCTGGCTCAAAAAGACCAAAAAAAAAAAAGAAAAGAACTGCTTCAATATGGCTGGAGAGAGGGCTCAGAGGTTAAGAGCACTGGCTCCTTTTGCAGAGGACCCAAGTTTGATTCCTAGCACCCACATGGCAGCCATCTCTAACTCTAGTTTCAGGGGATTCAATGCCCTCTTGTGGTCTCTGTAAGCACTATATGTCACAAGTGCACTTACATACACATATATACAAAACACATAAAATAAATAGGGGCTGGATGGCTCAGTAGTTAAGAGCACTGGCTTCTCCCACAGGACCCGAGTTTGATTACTAGCATCCATGTGGCAGATAACAACCATCCATAACTCCAGCTTCAGGGGAATCTGACGCCCTCTTCTGACCTTTGTATGACCATTGCATGATGGATACACTTACAAACATCCAGGCAACACACTCATTCACATAAAAATTAAATATATAAATGAATAGAACTACTTCGAGAGCTACACTGAGGAACAGAAATGGCCAGTACACTAGCTTATTTATTTATTTTTGTCTTTACGAGATAGGGTCTCCCTGTAGCCCCAGCTGTCCTGGAACTTACTCTGTAGACCAAGCCGGCCTTGAACTCACAAAGATCTGCCTGCCTCTGCCTCCCAAGTGCTAGGATTAAAGGCATGCACCACCATGCCCGGCTAAACTAGTTTAATCATGACCACATACCTGTTGTTTTAGCTGGTGTTAGCCACTATTTACCTTCTAACACATCCATTTATATTTCCCAAGTATTTATGAGAAGAACAACTTGCCAAAGCAGTTCCACAAACTTTCCAATTGTTTTTCTGCCTACAAAGAGCTCCAGCTGCCAGGCATGGTAGTCTCTCTCTCTCTCTCTCTCTCTCTCTCTCGAGAGAGAGAGAGAGAGAGAGAGAGAGAGAGAGAGAGAGAAAACGAACTCCATCCAAGATCTACCTCAGAAAGCTTAAGCCATAGCCCGCCTGGTGATTTGTAGCTACACTTCAATTAATGGCAGATTATGGAAAACTCTGGTATTATACTGTTAACAAAATGGGCAAGAAGACTAAATCCTCAAGCACCTCAGAAAAGTACTTGCATGTCACTTATTTCCAACAATGAAAGGCAGTCATCACGATGGTGCATACTTGCATTCCCAGGACCCTGGGCCTACAAGAGAGGGATTATGTGTTCAAGTAGCCGTGGCTACATAGTGAAGACATGTTTTGTTTTGTTTTTTTAAATTCAAAAAGTAAAAATAATAAGCAAAAAGTTGGAGAGATGACTCAGTGATTAACAGCACTGCTTACTCTCTGCAGAGCATGTGGGTTCAGTTCCCAGCACCTACACGGCAGCTAACATAAGGATCCAACATCCACTTCTGGTCTACACAGAGATTGCAATGCACATGGTACACTTACCTACATGCTGGGAAAAAGGCCCTACCCATAAAATAAAAATAATCACTAACACACTACAATGAAACAAAGAACAACTTTGAAGATGTGAAAGTGTCTTAAGACACTAAATAAGAATGTTTCTCTGTGGTTTGATTTTCCAAGTGCTATAGATGAAATCCAGGCTCCGTGAATGTTATGCAAGTGTGCAAGTGTGCAAGTGTGCAAGTGTCCTATAGCTGTACCGCACCCCAAAGCCTTGTTCTCCTCTTTTGAAGTTGGTATCAAGGAAGAATATTAACAAGGTAAGTAGGTTATAAAGCACAAATTAAAAGTAAAACAAAGAGTTTACTTGAAAACAATGGTGTTCACCTACATACATACAATATCAAAAATACAGACTGTAGAATGTTAAAAAATTTTTATTTAATGCCGGGTGTGGTGGCGCATGCCTTTAATCCTAGCACTTGGGAGGCAGAGGCAGGCGGATCTTTGTGAGGACAGCTGGGGCTATAGGGAGACCATGTCTTGAAAAGACCAAAAAAAATAAAATAAAATTTACTTATTAGACAGGATCTAATATAGCCCAGGTCAGTCTTAAATCTTAAAATTTGGAACTCCCTGCCTCCACCTCAAGAGTACTGGGATTACAGGCAGTGCATAGTCATGCTATATAGCATGCACAGTCCTCCAAAAAAAACACGACCTTGGACATCAAGTGCCTTCCCATGTTTAGGGGAACCAGCCTGCCCAGGATATAACTGCTGGCCTTCTGAGGGAAAAGGAAGAGCCAGGAGTAGGCTACCCCTCCCAACCAGCCAGTAGGCCTTGGCTGTGCAGGGGGAGGGGCTGAGGGTATATAGAGGACATGAGTCGGGTCTTTCCCACCATTGCCATCTTGGGCAGATGGTCCATGTTGGGACCGGAACTTTCCTGTATGACCATGAGGGACAGGACTGATGACATTCCTATAACTAATCCCCTCACCCACTCATTCTGTAAGCAAGCCCAACTAAACTGATGACATTCCTTTAACTAATCCTCTCACCCACTCATTCTGTAAGCAAGCCCAAATAAACTTGTTAGAATTTTCCAAACTGTGGTCTGAGGGGTTTGTACCTTGATGTGCCTTTGGGAACAGGGGAGCAGGAGGCAGCACAAGTACCCACATCCCAAAAGCTATTTTAGCAACACATGCCTAGTTTTGTTCTGGGGAGAGGAACTCAGGTCTTGGTGCATGGTAGGTAAGCATTCCACCAACTAAGCTAAATTCTCAGTCATATAAACAAACATGTTTTAGATCAGAGACATTTAGAAGTTTAGCAACACATCCAGTTAGTGAAAGCTGAATATATATATAACAGAAAAACTGCTGGAATATAAACTAAAGATTAGGGGCTGGAGAGATGGCTCGGCAGGTAAAGGCACCTCGCTACCAAGTTTAATAATCTGAGTTTGATCTCCAGATCTCCCACGGTAGAAGGAGTGCAGCGGCATGCACCACCCTCATAGATAAACAACTGTAATAAAAACATTTCTTCTTTTTTTGTATTTTTGAGACAGGGTCTCCCTGTAGCCCCACTCGCTCTGTAGACCAGGCTGGCCTTGAACTCACAAAGATCCACCTGCCTCTGCCTCCCGAGTGCTAGGATTAAAGGCATTTGCCCACCACACCCAGCTGTAATAAAAACATTTTTATCCAGGCGTGGTAGCACACGCCTTTAATCCTAGCACTCGGGGAAACAGAGGCAGGCGGATCTTTGTGAGTTCAAGGCCAGCCTGGTCTACAGAGCGAGTTCCAGGACAGGTGGGGCTAAAGGGAGACCCTGTCTCAAAAAGACAAAAAAAATTTTTAATTTTTATATTTGTATTTTATGTTTATGAGTGTGCATCCATGTTGTGCAATCCCCATGGAGGTCAGAAAAGGGCATTAGATCCCCTGGAACTGGAGTTACAGATAGTTGTTAGCCACCATACAGGTGTGGGAAATGAACCTGGGTCTTCTGCCAGAGCAGCTGGTGCTTTTAATCAGTGAGCCATCTTTCCAAGCTAATTATTATTATTATTATCATCATCATTTATATATATTGGTCTTTTTGAGACAGGGTCTCCCTATAGCCCCAGCTGGCCTGGAACTCACTCTGTAGACCAGGCTGGCCTTGAATCACAGGAGTAAAGGTGTGTGCCACCACACCTGGCTTAAAGATGGTTTATTTGTTGGTTTGTTTTCATCTTTATTGAGACAGGGTCTCCCTGTAGAGGGCTCTGGCTGTCCTGGAGCTTACTATGTAGACCAGGCTGGTCTTGAACTCACAAAGATCCACCTGCCTCTGCCTCCCAAGTGCTAAGATTAAAGGTGTGCACCACCAAGCCCGGCCAAAGGTGGTTCTTACTTGCCATCCAACCCTGGTCCTCTGTAAAAGCAATCGGTACTCTTAATTGCTGAGCCATCTCTCCGCCCTTTTCTTTTTTTTTAATTATTTTATGTGTATGAGTGTACTGTCTGCATGTAGGTAGGTGCACTCTTGTAGTGCAATGGTGTGGAGGTTCAAAGAGGGCGTCGGATTCCCCTGAAACTGGAGTTAAAGACTCTTAGCCAGAAAAAAAAAAAAAAAAAAAAACAAGACTTCTTACCCGTGGCTCACGAGGGTGCTGGTGATCCCGGGTCCTCTGCTAGAGCAGTTGGTGCTCTTACACTAAGCCATCTCCCTCCAGCCCCTCACATATTCTTATTTATTTTATTTTATTTTTTTTTTTTATTTTTGTATGTGTATGAGTGTACTGTCTGCATGTAGGTTTGTGCACCCGTGTCGTGCAATGCCGCGGAGGTCAGAAGAGGGTCTCGGATTCCCCTGGAACTGGAGTTCTCCTGGAATTGGAGTTACAGACGGTTCTCAGCCGCCATGTGGGTGCTGGGGATCGAACCCGGGTCCTCTGCAAGAGCAGTCGGTGCTCTTAACCGCTAGGCCATCTCTCTTGCTGGTCTTGCAGAGGACCTGAGTTGGTTTCAAAGCACCCACATGAGTGGTTCATAACTACCTGTAACTCCAGATCCAGGGGATCTTAAACCCTCTTCTGGCCTCCACAGGCAAACACACAAATAAAGAAATCTTTAAACAAACTAAAGATGAAAGACAAGAAGCATGGAGAAACAACTGCCAAAATCCAGCCAAATCTGGAACCAAAGGAACGTAGTCTTGGTCTCCTGCTGCACTGCTCCTTCCCCTAGTTCGTCCTCTAGAGTTCATGCTAATTATTAGAAACTGACCTCTAAGCCCACTGTTTGAGGCCAGCTACAGAATGAGACGCTGTATCAAAAAGAAAGACCAAAAGAGGGAGAAGCTGACATGGAGGAGAGGAGAACTAGAGGTGCCCAGAGACAGAGCTGCTGCTTAGCATGCAGGAAACTCAGGAAGGAGGGCAGGGCACTTCACTTTGACTAACTGGGGTTTCCTAACCTCCCTGTTCTGAGACTAAAGTTTTAGAGAAGAACAGAGGTTTGATTCATATTTTATTTCCTCTATACTCTAATTCAGTACCTGCTTGCCATAATCCATGAATTTAGGAATTTATTACAGCAGAAGTCGGGCATGGTGACCCATGCCTTTAATCCTAGCACTTGGAAGGTAGAGGTAGGCAGATCTTTGTGAGTTCAAGGCCAGCCTGCCTGGTCTACAAAGAGAGTTCCAGGACAGCTAGGGCTACAAGGAGACCCTGTCTCAAAAAGAGCAAAAAAAAAAAAAAAGTATCATAGCTGCACAATATTTCTAGACTATTAAATGTAAAATCTGACCAAAAAGAAAGGAAAAACAAAACAAAACAGTGATACAACTAGTTTCAACAACTTGTAGGAAACATTCTTATGCGGAAAATTGCAGTTTTTTCCTCTTATATAACATAGCAATTAGGTCTTAGAATAGTAACAAAAGCTTGTGTTACTAAGAAATTTTAAAATATTTAGCAGGGCTGGAGAGATGGCCTAGTGGTTAAGAGCACTGACTGCTCTTACAGAGGACCCGGGTTCAATCCCCAGCACCCACATGGCGGCTGAAAACCATCTTTAACTCCAGTTCCAGGGGAGTCCAACGCCCTCTTCTGACCTCTGCAGCATTGCATGACACGGGTGCACAAACCTACATGCAGGCAGTACACTCATACACATAAAAATAAATAAATAAATAAATAAATAAATAAATAAATAAATAAGGTCTGGCAGGGTGTGGTAGCGCATGCCTTTAATCCTAGCACTTGGGAGGCAGAGGCAGGCGGATAGCTGTGAGTTCAAGGCCAGCCTGGTCTACAGAGTGAGTTCCAGGACAGCTGGGGCTACAGGGAGACCCTGTCTAGAAAAGACCAAAAGGAAAAAAAAAAAAGAAATCAAAGCTGGCTGAGCATGGTGGTTCACGCCTTTAATCCCAGCACTTGGTGGCAGAGGCAGAGCAGGTGGATCTTTGTGAGTTCCAGGCCAGCAAAAGACCAAAAAAAAAAAAAAAAGAAAACAAAGTTGTAGGTTACAATGTAAGACATGAGGCGCACATCTCTGTTCTAAAGTCAGGGTTCTTATAGCCATTCTCCTAAACAGACATTACAATTCTATGGCAAACACAAGCTAAAACACCAGTTTTACTCACTGAATGTGTTTTTCTGTTTCAAACACATGTAACCTTGTGAAGACTGTCTCTACTTTATGAAGACAATAACAATATTAATTGTAACAGTAATAAAGACACTAAGCCACTAACACACTGAACATTTACTAGGTGTCAAGAACTGCAAGAAATTGTTATTTTTATTATTATTATTTTTTTAATCTTTTCGAGACAGAGTCTCCCTGTAGCCCCAGCTGTCCTGGAACTCGCTCTGTAGACCAGGCTGGCCTTAAACTCACAAAGATCCGCCTGCCTCTGCCTCCCAAGTGCTAGGATTAAAGGCATGCGCCACCACGCCCAGCAAGAAATTGTTATTTTCTTATATTTTCTTTTCTAGTCTAAAGTACAACACTATGAGGTAGGTACCATTAGAACCATAATCTATACGAAGAGGAAACAGAAGCCAAGAGCTGGCATGAGATTACACAGCCAGTGCTCTTTACCATTGAGTCACCTCTTTAGCCCCCTAATGTAACTTTCTTGACACGATACACACCCAAGAGCTGGAGCTTCACTTGGTGGCTGCAGTGTTGGGGATGGGGGACAGCAACATGATGTGTCCTAATGTGCTGCCCTCATTATGAGGGCTTTGGACAAGGCCACATGCCTGATACACCAACATAGGACTAAGCACACATACAAGTGTTAGGTTCCTATTTGTGATAATGTACTATGGTAACACAATATGGGACTATTCTATCCTCTTTTTTTTTTTTTTCTTTTTCCTTTATTATTTGGTCTTTTCGAGACAGGGTCTCCCTGTAGCCCCAGCTGTCCTGGAACTTGGTATGTAGATCAGGCTGGTCTTGAACTCACAAAGATCTGCCTGCCTCTGCCTCCTGAGTGCTAGGATTAAAGGCACGTGACACTATGCATGCAACACCATGCCCAGCGTCTGTCCTCTTTCTTCAACTCCCTATGAATCCAAAATAGCTGGGTATTTTTTGGTTGTTTTGTTTTGCTTTGCTTTGTTTTGAGCCAGGGTCTCCCTGTAGCCCCAGCTGTCCTGGAACTCACTCTGTAGACCAGGCTGGGCTTGAGCTCACAGAGATCCACCTGCCTCTGCCTACCAAGTGCTGGGATTAAAGGTGTGCACCACCATACCCGGCTTAAAGATGGTTCTTAGCCGCCATGTGGGTGCTGGGAATCGAACTCAGGTCCTCTGCAAGAGCAGTTAGCACTCCTAACAGCTGAGCCATCTCTCCAGCCCCAGGTAGTTTTTTGTTGTTGTTGTTTGTTTTTACCTTAACAGATGTGCTATAAATAGACTGGAAATAGGAAAGAAAACCAGATATGACAAGCTAAGCAACAAAGACACAGCCCCTGAATCTACTACAGAGAGCTGAACAAGTAACTGTGCCAGAGATTCAAGAAACTGACTCCAAGGCATCTACCTCCCTGAATAAGAAACCAACCAACCAACCAATCCACCCACCACCCCAAAACTGTCACTAGCCGGGCATGGTGGCACATGCCTTTAATCCTAGCACTCGTGGGAGGCAGAGGCAGGTGGATCTTTGTGAGTCCAAGGCCAGCCTGGTCTACAGTGTGAGTGCCAGTGGGGCTACAGGGAGACCCCCCCTGTCTCCAAAAGACCAAAAAAAAAAAAAAAAAAAACTGTCACCATCCCACCCAGCACAAATTTTTTCTCTGTATAACTTATGTAAATGATATATCTTTTTCAAGCCAGCTGAGGTTCAACCTCTATTATTCTACAAATCTTTGGGTTGGGATAAGTCATTGTGTTTATTTCTTGAGCACAAGAAGGGGAAAAAAAAATACACTGTATATGAAATCTGATACAAAAGAAACCGATGTAACAAAGCAGTATCCATAGCAACTACAACTTAATATTTCAGTCCTCTTCAGCTGCAGTGGATTAAATAAAATGACAAGATGTTCCCTTTGAAAAGTAACCTGTTACCATGGAAACATTTTAGTATAAGAAGTAAACAGGGAATGGACAGAAAGGGGCAGGAAGCCTGCAATTGAATATCAAAAAGGGAGAGGCATTTTAGCACAAGGAGACTGAAGGCTGGTGGCCACCTGCCGAGATGCTTCTTCCCAAAGGCATAGTTGGACCCATCTGCCTGCTACTCTCCTCTCAGAGACTTGCTAAGAACAGGACATGATCACTTGCTCCTATAATCCTAGCACTCCAGTTAGAAGAGGCAGAGGCAGGCAAAGCTTTGTGAGTTCAAGGCCAGCTTGATCTACAGAATGAGTTCCAGGACAACTGGAGCTACAGGGAGACCCTGTCTCTGAAAGAAAAAAAGAAAGAAAAAAAAAAAAGGGAAAGTGGAAAGAGACAGCAGTTTGTGGGTATTCACTCAAGAGGACCAAGTACACTCCAGGGACCAAGAAGGTGACTGGGTTCAAACTTTTAGTTGAAGCACAGTCTTTTTTTTTTTAATTTTTTTTTTATTATTTATTTATTTTTGTATGTGTATGAATGTACTGTCTGCATGCAGGTCTGTGCACCCATGTCATGCAATGCCGCGGAGGTCAGAAGAGGGTCTTGGATTCCCCTGGAACTGGAGTTCTCCTGGAATTGGAGTTACAAACGGTTCTTAGCCGCCATGTGGGTGCTGGGGATCGAACCCGGGTCCTCTGCAAGAGCGTCGGTGCTCTTAACCGCTAGGCTATCTCTCCAGCCCCAAGAAGCACAGTCTTAACACAATTCAATCTCTTGAATTTTCAGCTATTTCTTTGTATAACCGCAAATTATACAAGTGCCTATCTCGCCCCAAGACTAAAACCACCACGAAAATAGAAACTAAACCTGTTTCTATCTTACGTTATATCCAAGAGCCAATTGGCTCCAAGTACATATTTTTATAGCTTTTTCATTAGTGTATAGTAATTGTGCAAAATAATAGCTGTGACATTCTCATCATGTCTATCATGTTCTTGAATCACAATCTCCTCATTCACAACCCTCTTCTTCCTCCCACTGGTCCCTTTCTTCCCAAATAGCTCGGTTTCTAATTTCACAGCTTTTTAAAATATAGCTTTTCTTTCATACCTTTTTTTAATCTGTGAGGCAGAAAACAACAAACAAACAAATGTATTTTGGAGAATTGGCCTCATTTTACTTAGCAGGATAAGCTCTTGTTCTGTCCATTTTCCTGCAATGACATAATTTCATCTTCTTGTAAACTTTTTTTCATTTATTTTAGTTTAAAAATGTATGTGTGGGCCGGGCATGGTGGCGCACACCTTTAATCCTAGCACTTGGGAGGCAGAGGCAGGCGGATCTTTGTGAGTTCAAGGCCAGCCTGGTCTACAGAGTGAGTTCCAGGACAGCTGGGGCTACAGGGAGACCCTGTCTCGAAAAATCAATCAATCAATCAATAAATCAATCAATCAATCAATAAAAATAAAAATGTATGTGTGGGGAAAGGGGAACACCCATCCACTGCTGGTGGGAATGTAAACTGGTACAGCCACTATGGAAAGCAGTGTGGAAAACCCTTGGAAGACTTGGAATGAACTTGCCACCCGACCCAGCCATACCACTCCTGGGTATGTACCCACAAGACTCACCCCACCGCAGAGATACATGCACAGCCATGTTTATTGCAGCTCTCTTCACAATAGCAAGGAGCTGGAACCAACCCAAGTACCCCTCAACTGACGAGTGGATAGAGAAAATGTGGTACATCTACACAATGGGGTTCTATGCAGCAGTAAAGAAAGATGACATCATGAACTTTGCAGGAAAATGGTTGGAGCTAGAAGATATCATGCTGAGTGAATTAACACAGTCCCGGAAAAATGAATGACAAATGGTATCCCTCATCTGTGGATGCAATTACCTACAATTACCTAATAGTATGGCAAATTGAGCAACGTCAATGTGATCTGAAAACAACTGTGCTCTTATATTGTAGAATCCCTTAAAAAAATAAAGGGGGAAAAAAAAGCTATTTAAAAAAAAAGAAAGTATGTCTTGTCTTCAGCAATGGGATCTTACCTTCAAGCTCTGGAAGATAGTAAAGGGCTGTAGCAATAGCCTGTATAGTTTTGGGTGTCTCTTGGATAAAAAAAATAAATAAATAAATAAAAATGTATGTGTATGAGTATATTGTCTGCGTGTATATAGGTGCACCAGGTCAGAAGAAGGCGGCAGATCCCATGGAACTGGTGTTACAATTAACCACCATGTAGTGCTGGGAATAGAAACCAGGTCCTCTGCAAGAGCAAGTACTGCTCTTAACCACTTAGCCTTTTGGTTTTTGGTCTTTTTGAGACAGAGTCTCCCTGTAGCCCCAGCTGTCCTAGAACTCTCTATGTAGACCAGGCTGTCCTTGAACTCACAAAGATCCGCCTGCCTCTGCCTCCTGAGCGTTGGGATTAAAGGCATGTGCTCGGGTCTTTATTTATTCTTTATTTTTGGCTTTTATTTTATTTATTTATTTTTTTGTCTTTTTGAGACAAGGTCTCCCTGGAGCCTCAGGCTCTCCTGGAACTCACTCTGTAGACCAGGCTGGCCTTGAACTCACAAAGATCTGCCTGCCTCTGCCTCCCGAGTGCTAGGATTAAAGGCATGCGCTTTGTGTGTGTCTGTGCACATGTGTGTGAATGCTCTTGGAGTCCAGAAGAGGGCAATGAATCCCATGGAGCAGAAATTACAAGTGGTTGTAAGCTACCTAGCATAGGTGCTGGGAATTAAACTATGGGCTTCTGACAGAATAGTAAGCATTCTGAACTGCTGAGCCATCTCTACAGCCCCCTCCTTAATGACAGTCATTTGGACTGAGGTGAGATGGAATCTTCAATAGAATTGATTTGCACTTTTCCCCTGATGACTACATTTGTTGGACATCAATAAGTATATATTATTTATTTATTTATTTATTTATTTATTTATTTATTTATTTATTTATTTTGTGGGGATAGCCTTTTCTTGAGATAGGATCTCCAATTAGTTCCCACTGGTCTAGAGCTCCCTATGTAGACCAGGCTGGCCTTGAACTCACAGAGATCCACCTGCCTCTGCCTCTGCCTCCTGAGTGCTGAGATTAAAGGCACGCACCACCACGCCCAGCAGTATCTTAAAATTTTTTTTTTTTGTCTTTTTGAGACAGGGTCTCCCTGTAGCCCCAGCTGTCCTGGAACTCACTCTGTAGACCAGGCTGGCCTTGAACTCACAAAGATCCACCTGCCTCTGCCTCCCAAGTCCTAAGATTAAAGGCATTCGCCACCACGCCCAGCTAGTATCTTAATTTTTTAATGATTTTATTTTATTTGTGTGTGTGTGTGTGTGTATGTGTGTGTGTAGTTCTGGCTGGCCTAAATCTCACTATGTGGGTTAGGCTGGCCTCAATAATCCACCCACCTCTCCCTCCCAAGTACTGGGATTAAAGACATGTACCACCTAACTGGTTTGTTTTATTATTATTATTATTATTATTATTATTTTTTTTTTTTTTTGGAGACAGGGTCTCCCTATAGCCCCAGCTGGCCTGGAACTCACTCTGTACACCGGACTGGTCTTGAACTCACAGAGATCTGCCTGCCTCTGCCTCTGCCTCCTGAGTGCTAGGATTAAAGGTTTGTGCTACCACACCCGGTTTAAAGACAGTTCTTAGCTGCCATGTGGGTGCTGGGAATCGAACCCTGGTCCTCTGCAAGAGCAGTCAGTGCTCTTAACCGCTGCACCATCTCTCCAGCCTATTATTATTATTATTATTATTATTTCTTTTCTTTTTTTTTTTTTTTTTTTAAGTCCCAGCTGGTCTGTAGCTCACTATGTAGACCAGGCTGGCTTTGAACTAATAGAGTTCTTCCTACCTTCCCTCCCAAGTGCTGGGATTAAAGGCATGCACCACCATCTCTGGCTATTTATTTATTTATTCATTTATTTATTTATCTTTTCCAGACAGGGTCTCCCTGTAGCCCCAGCTGGCCTGGAGCTGCCTCTGTAGACCAGGCTGGCTTTGATCTCACAAAGATCTGCCTGGTCTACAGAGGGAGCTCCAGGCCAGCTGGGACTAAAAGGGAGCCCGTCTCAAAAGCAAAACGAAAATAAACAACAAAAAAAGAAACAAGTTATCTTCATTCCCAACACTGTTTTTGTTGAACAGGGTGATTATAAACAATAAATATGTTATTGAGATAATCATACCTGCAAAAGACAGGAGATGTGGCTTAGAATGAATGATAGAATGTACTAAGCAGCTATGTGACAGGCACCTTACACTAGTTTCCATTCTCATCTTTGCAACTGGGAAATACTACCCACAACCCAGGAGAGAAGGGCTCCAAGCAGAAGCAGCAGCTGGCCTGATTCCACTTCCTACGTGGAAATCAGATACCACCTGGCTCCAGATCTAGTCATTTTTCTTACTCCTGACATCAGTATTTTACTGAACATTTATTGTTGTCTGAGACAGGGTCTCACTATGTAGCCCTGGTTGTCCTGGAACTGACTATATAGACAAGGCTGGCCTGGAAATCACAGAGCTCCACCATGCCCGGGTGGGCATGTTCATGTCAAGGATTCATTTGTGCCAGGCATGGTAGCACAATGGGAGGCAGAGGTAGGTGAATCTCTGAGTTCCAGGACAGCCAGGGCTAGTCTGTCTCAATCCCCTGACCCTGAAAAAAAGATCTATTTGCCAGGCATTGTCCTAGGAACAAAAGCTTTAAGAGTAGATGTGATCCCTGTTCAACTTTTCCAGTTGAATTAAAATAACTAGCTTACCAGAGCACCACAGTATCTATAATATAAGAAGGTGAGGTTTTTTTTTTTTCAAAAATTTTCTTAAACATATATTCAAGCACATGTAGTATCTATCAAGAATTCTACAACACAGCTTATTATTGGTTCTTTGGCTTGTTCAGAAAATTTGTGAACATGAACTTTCAAAATCTTCCTTTAGGCAGGGCATGGTGGCTTAAATCCCAGCATTCAGGAGACAGAGGCAGGCGATCACTGTGAGTTCAAGGCCAGCCTTGTCTGTATAGTGAGTTCCAGGACAACTGGGGCTATAGGGAGACCCTGTCTCAAACAAACAAACCCCACAAATCTTCCTTTAGCCAATGTTTCCTGCCTACCTTACCCTCCGATGTCCATGTTACAGTATATCTTTGGTAGAAAGAGCTTGGTTCAGGAATGACAAAAAGCAAAATGGAGAAGGAAAAGTGAATTCAAAGGAAAAGGATCAGGAATTAGGGGCAACTGGAGAAGCTGGAGCATTGTGAACATCCATCAGGCCTTGGGCATATTAGTAGTCTCCATCACATGACACAGGAGATAAAAGTTGAGAAGTGGTGAAAAGGCAGAGCTGGGCTGTAAGATGAGCAAGTCAGGTGTCAATAAACAAAACCCCAGCGTATGGGGCTTTCTCCCAATGGCAGCTGCAAATGCCAGCTAGCACATATTGGAATGCAGCCCCCCAGTCAGTTCAGTCAAGACTCAAGGGAATAGTGAGTGGACAACAGCATGGTGGTGAACTTCTATGCTCTTCCTGAAGCATATGCCTCAAGGGAATAGTGAGTGGACAACAGCATGGTGGTGAACCTCTATGCTCTTCCTGAAGCATATGCCTCAAGGGAATAGTGAGTGGACAACAGCATGGTGGTGAACTTCTATGCTGTTCCAGAAGCATATGCCTCAAGGGAATAGTGAGTGGACAACAGCATGGTGGTGAACCTCTAAGCTCGTCCAGAAGCATATACCTTCTTCCTCCCCAGATTTCCTGAAGTAGTACTTTCCTTTCCAAAGGAGTACAACAGGATACGATAAACCAAAAGAAAGCTGTTTAGCATCTCAGAGATGCTAGAGGTCCTCAGCAAACAGGAAAGGAACTCGCACACGCTGTCCATCATGTCCACCATCACCAGACATCACCAAAGCAGGAGACAGCTGGTCAGAACCAACAGAACAAAACCATTTTCTCAGGACAGGAAAACACAGCACAGATGCATGCTACACAAGAAACAGAGCTGGTGACAGACTTTACTGGATATAAAACAGAAAGGGGGAAAAAAAATCCACTCTTAACCCTAGAAGGCATCCACAGAGCAGTCATGAACTGCAAGTCTTCACCAGCAAAGCAGACATCTGTATCAAAGCACTGTGAACACAGGTCTGCACCAGGCCAAACAGAGGAGGACCCTGACCAAAGCCCTCCCCCAAAGACAGAACAAGTGCAGCTTTCTAGTCACATTTTATTTGCAAACATAAAAAGAGCCAGGCCAAAAAAAAAAAAAAAAAAGCCAAGCAAGGTGGCCTTTAATCTCACCACTTGGAAGGCAGAGGCAGGAGGATCTCAAAAAAAGAACTACACTTTGTGCTAAATCTGCTGATCCTGATCGGCT
Source organism: Rhizomys pruinosus (assembly GCA_009823505.1). Classification (NCBI taxonomy): domain Eukaryota; kingdom Metazoa; phylum Chordata; class Mammalia; order Rodentia; family Spalacidae; genus Rhizomys; species Rhizomys pruinosus. The sequence continues at coordinate 1,039,596 of VZQC01010991.1, read as the reverse complement.
CCCTACTGAACCACTGTAAGTACCAAATGTCTGGGCCCTCTCTACAAACAGGAGATACAAAACAAAAAACAAAAACCCAAAACCAACAACAACTAAGCAAACACAAGTGCTGGGCATGGTGGAACATGCCTTTAATCTCAGCACTACGGGAGACAGAGGTAGGCGGATCTCTGTGACTTCAAGGCCAGCCTCTACAGGGCGAGTTCCAGACCAGCTGGGATTAAAAGGGGGGACCCTATCTCAAAAAGACCAAAAAATAAAAATGAAAATAAATAATAAAAAGCACAACTCCACCTGCGTGGAAAACAAATGCCAATTAGTGTTCGCTATAAAGCCAGGAGGACACACTCCGCCCTGTCAACACCTCTGCCTTCTCTCTCTGGCACAGACTCCTCTCCAATCCCTTTCAAATACCTTCAAGTCACACAAAATACACATACACAACAAAGCTTTCAGATTCTAAAACAAACAACAAAAGTCAATGAACCTCGGTTTTTAATACAAAACGTCAATGTGCAAAAGGATTTCCACAAGCTCCAAAAGGGAGAAGGCTTTGAAGAGGGAGAAGCAAAGGGAGACTGGCAGGATGCTCCCTTTAAAATTCACTTTAAGGTAATCCACAACCATTCCTGCATGTGTCATGTCATGAGAATTATAATTTGCTCTGGCAAACAGGCTCTCAATCAAGTCAAGTCCCACCCACCTTCAAAACAACCAATAGCTGCCCACCTACCACCCTTCTTCCTAAAACAGCCAAACAGACCAGCTCTGTGGCCCAGGGAATTCTTACCAGCCACATGGCAATGAGGCAGCCTGCAGGTTTGCTCCGCAGGGTCTGAAGGCAGACAAGCTGGACAGAACACACTGAGCAGACACAGCTATGATTATAGCAACGAGCAGAGGTGAGGGAGAGAGAAAAGGGCAGACACTCACAAAGCTTCACACTCCATGCTGGCTTAATTCTCCGGATTGACCCCATCCTTAGGTCTTATTTTTTGCTTCAAAATGACACCTCTACATGGTCACGCTGACTGAATCAAGAACATGCACTGTGAATGAGATGATGAGTCATAAACACCTTCAGAAGTGAGCCAGAGCAGCAAAGCCAGTGTGTCAATGAGACCAAGGAGAGCGCCTACCTGCAGGGGCTGAATGGATCATCCATGACTACCAGGCTCTGGTGAGGCTAGCTGCAGTCCTGAACCTCTAACTTACAGCTAAAACTCTGCCCTTTCCTACTCAACTACTCAAAATGGAGGCACATGAAGGCTGAGAGACCTCATAGAGCTTTCACTGAGCTTGTGCTATGACCTAAGCCTTCACGCAGAACGCAGAAACTTCCCCTCACAGTGACAGGACTGAGCATGTGCTGTGACCCTCCCTCATCCACACACTGCCTCTCCACGACGCAATCAATCTCAACCCTGCTGTTTCCGTAAATAAAGCCCAGCCAACAGATTCTGCAGTTTCTCCCTGCACACCAAGCTAGTGTGCAGAGAAGTGGGGCCTTGGAAAGGGGATCCCAGACAGCCAACACCAGGGAACTTCACAAGCCAAGCCAGGAAAAAGTCCTCAGTTAATGCCCTGTGTTGTCCGAAGGAGACAACAACCAAGTTTTCTTTTGTCTTTTCTATTTTTAAGGAAAATAGTGCTTTAAATAACAATCTTTGCAAGAAACAAAGAGAAAGACATTAATGACTATACATGAAATTAAACAGAAATAGCAGTACACTTTAAAACATAATAGTACATGTTTTTAAAACCCTATTTGAAGCCGGTTGTGGTGGTGCATGCCTTTAATCCTTGCACTTGGGAGGCAGAGGCAGGCGAATCTTTGTGAGTTCAAGGCCAGCCTGGTCTACAGAGTGAGTTCCAGGACAGCCAGGGCTATGGGGAGACCCTGTCTCAAAAAGACCAAAAAAGAAAAATACTTAGAACTTAAGTACACACATCCATATACATGTGTACGAACACACANGAAGCCTTCCTTCTTCCCTCCTCCTCCCTTTTCTTTTTTCTTTTTCTCTTCTCCCCTTCCCTTTTCCTCCCTCCCTTTCCCTCTCTTAATCCCCCCCCTCCCCCCCCCTCTTCTTCCCTCTTCTCCCCCTCCTCCCCCCCCCCCCCCCCTTTCTCTCTTCCCTCCTCCCCGCCCCCCCCTCCCCCCCCCCTCCCCCTCCCCCCCCCCCCCCCCCCCCCCCCCTCCCCCCCCCCCCCCCCCCTCTTTTCCCCTACCCCTTTTTCTTTTGTCCATAGCGCGGAGGACACACTCCGCCCTGTCAACACCTCTGCCTTCTCTCTCTGGCACAGACTCCTCTCCAATCCCTTTCAAATACCTTCAAGTCACACAAAATACACATACACAACAAAGCTTTCCGATTCTAAAAAACAAACACAAACAAAGTCAATGAACCTCGGTTTTTAATACAAAACGTCAATGTGCAAAAGGATTTCCACAAGCTCCAAAAGGGAGAAGGCTTTGAAGAGGGAGAAGCAAAGGGAGACTGGCAGGATGCTCCCTTTAAAATTCACTTTAAGGTAATCCACAACCATTCCTGCATGTGTCATGTCATGAGAATTATAATTTGCTCTGGCAAACAGGCTCTCAATCAAGTCAAGTCCCACCCACCTTCAAAACAACCAATAGCTGCCCACCTACCACCCTTCTTCCTAAAACAGCCAAACAGACCAGCTCTGTGGCCCAGGGAATTCTTACCAGCCACATGGCAATGAGGCAGCCTGCAGGTTTGCTCCGCAGGGTCTGAAGGCAGACAAGCTGGACAGAACACACTGAGCAGACACAGCTATGATTATAGCAACGAGCAGAGGTGAGGGAGAGAGAAAAGGGCAGACACTCACAAAGCTTCACACTCCATGCTGGCTTAATTCTCCGGATTGACCCCATCCTTAGGTCTTATTTTTTGCTTCAAAATGACACCTCTACATGGTCACGCTGACTGAATCAAGAACATGCACTGTGAATGAGATGATGAGTCATAAACACCTTCAGAAGTGAGCCAGAGCAGCAAAGCCAGTGTGTCAATGAGACCAAGGAGAGCGCCTACCTGCAGGGGCTGAATGGATCATCCATGACTACCAGGCTCTGGTGAGGCTAGCTGCAGTCCTGAACCTCTAACTTACAGCTAAAACTCTGCCCTTTCCTACTCAACTACTCAAAATGGAGGCACATGAAGGCTGAGAGACCTCATAGAGCTTTCACTGAGCTTGTGCTATGACCTAAGCCTTCACGCAGAACGCAGAAACTTCCCCTCACAGTGACAGGACTGAGCATGTGCTGTGACCCTCCCTCATCCACACACTGCCTCTCCACGACGCAATCAATCTCAACCCTGCTGTTTCCGTAAATAAAGCCCAGCCAACAGATTCTGCAGTTTCTCCCTGCACACCAAGCTAGTGTGCAGAGAAGTGGGGCCTTGGAAAGGGGATCCCAGACAGCCAACACCAGGGAACTTCACAAGCCAAGCCAGGAAAAAGTCCTCAGTTAATGCCCTGTGTTGTCCGAAGGAGACAAACACCCACGTTTCTTTTGTCTTTTCTACTTTTTAAGTAAAATAGTGCTTTAAATAACAATCTTTGCAAGAAACAAAGAGTTTGAAAACATTAAGACTATACATGAAATTAAACAGAAATAGCAGTACACTTTAAAACATAATAGTACATGTTTTTAAAACCCTATTTGAAGCCGGTTGTGGTGGTGCCATTGCCTTTCATCCTTGCACTTGGAGGCAGAAGAGGCAGGCGAATCTTTGTGAGTTCCAGGCCAGCCTGGTTACAAGAGTGAGTTCCAGGACCGCCAGGGCGGGCTATGGGGCGACCCTGTCTCAAAAAGACCAAAAAAAAAAAAAAAAAAAAAAAAACTATTTGAGATCAATGAGCCCCAGAAACAAAACAAAACAAAATACAAAAACACCCTATTTGAAAAGAAACCAAAACACCAAGCTAGCCTCATAGGCACTGATGCAGTGGAGACAGCACCAAACAGTACATAAAGAACACTGTGTTTTATACACAGCTCATAAAATCTCCCAGTGACAAACTATAACATTTCTAAAGCAATTAACTGTAGGCCAAATCAGGTCTAGCTAAAGAATGTATTTCTAGCAGTAATACCAAGAAGGTTCAAACCAAGGATTGGGGGTTGGGAGAGATAGCTCCCTAGCAGAGAACTCACCCAGCATGCAGGAAGGTGTTGGGTTTGACACACATTCAAAGATCAATTACCACAAATACCTCAGCACTCAAAAACACTTCTCATTTAAAATCTTTTAGGTTAAATCTTTTTTGGGGGAGAATGAGTGGGGGGGTCTTTTCGAGACAGGGTCTCCCTGTAGCCCCAGCTGTCCTAGAATTCACTCTGTAGACCAGGCTGGCCTTGAACTCACAAAGATCCACCTGCCTCTGCGTGCACCACCATGACCGGCTAGGCTAAATCTTTATAACACTATACTTGAACACACATTTGTCAAAAATTCAGTTCTCGGGCTGGAGAGATGGCCTAGTGGTTGGGAGCGCCGACTGCTCTTGCAGAGGACCCGGGTTCGATCCCCAGCACCCACATGGCGGCTGAGAACCGTCTGAAACTCCAATTCCAGGAGAACTCCAGTTCCAGGGGAGTCCGAGACCCTCTTCTGACCTCTGCGGCGTTGCACGACATGGGTGCACAAACTTGCATGCAGACAGTACATTCATACACATAAATAAATAAAAAAAAATTAATAAAAAAAAAATTCAGTTCTCAAGATTTCCAAAGCCATGTAAACAAGGCCTCTACTGCAGCAGTACTGAGCCCTGCACAGTCCACAGACTAGCCAAGACACCTTCTATTGAAACCCTTGAAAATGCATTCTGTCCTCTCACCCAATGGCTGTCTCCACAAAGGGCAGAGTTGTCTGCAATGTAAGAAATCCTAGTTTGACATGTAGGCTTACTTTCCACTGCAAACTAAAAGGTAATTTTATATATTAGTTATAATTTAAAAGGAAAAAAGGAAGACCATAAAAATTTCCCCAACCATAAATAAAACAGAAGAGAAAGGACATAGCTGACTCTGTTTCCCAGAAATGGACTGGGGAGTCAAGAAATTAGAATGAAATTTTTTAAGTTAAAAAATTAAAATTAAAAAATGTTCAGATGAATTTTCAAGTGCCCTGAAGATCCTACAGCACAGGAAAGCACAGTCAATCCCACGTCCAGCATCTCCTCTGGCTATGCTATGCTATGCTATGCTATGCTATGCTATGCTATGCTATGCTATGCTATGCTATGCTACAAAGCAAATCCTAAGACTAGATCCTATAGACTCTTCTGCAGAAAATATAACAACACACAAGAAATGCCAAGACACTAAAGATGTGGATCAGTTAGCAGTGTGCTCGCCCAACATGCACAAAGCTCTGGGTTAGATTCCCAACACCACATAAATGGTGTGGTGGGTGTAATACTAGCATTTGGGAAGGAGAGGCAGGAGGGGACGGGATGAAAGGGGGAGGGGGGAAAGTTCAGATATAACTGAACAAACTTCAAGCTTCCCCTTTGATCTACCACATGAAACAGGCTCTAGGCTGAAGGCGTATGTATGTGTGGCATATATGTAAGTGCACCGCATGCATCAATGCCCAGAGAGGCCAGAGGAGGAGCTTGGATCCCCTAGAACCGGAGTTGTGGATGGTTGTTAGCTTCCAGGTGGGTAATGGGAACTGAACTTGGGTCCCCTGCAGGAGCAGCTGTGGCGTTATTAAGCCACATTACATTATACCTGAATAGCGGGGCATAGTGGGGCATGCCTTTAATCCTAGCACTTAGGAGGCAAAGGCAGGTGGATCTTTGTGAGTTCAAGGCCAGCCTGGTCTACAGAGTGAGTTCCAGGACAGCTGGGGCTACAGGGAGACCTTGTCTCGAAAAAGAAAAAAAAAAAAAAAAAAAAGAAAAAAACAAGAAACATTATTACCCTGAATAAAGCAGCCTGACACTTGGCATTAGTTTAAGGCCAAGTCATGAGTACAGGCAGCCGGTGCTCTTAACTCTGAGCCATCTCTCCGGCCCCATATGCACTAATCTTTTTTTTTTTTTGGGGGGTGTTTGAGACAGGGTCTCCCTATAGCCCCTGCTGGCCTGGAACTCACTCTGTAGACCAGGCTGCTTTGAGTGCTAGGGTTAAAGACATGTACCACCCAGTCTAGCATGTACTAATCTTATCATTCTATATAAAATTCTAAACTGAAAATTTTAAAATCTGTAAAGCAAACAAACATCTGTCCTGGCCCTCACCCAGCAGTTCTTACAGTAATCAGACACATTAGTGCAGTGAATGACCTGCCTGGGTTTTTCCACCCAGAAGGCTCCAAAGGTACTAATTTCTACACTGAAACCACTAAATATGAAGCTCTAAATTCAACCCAGCCTCAGAATATGGCCACTCATCCTCTTGTCAGGGATCTGTTATGTTTAAGTTTGAAGCTCAAAACCTTCATAGGACACTTTTTTTTTTTTTTCCCCTGGTCTTTTCTGAGACCAGGGTCTCCTGTAGCCCCAGCTGTCTGGAAAATAAACTCACTCTGTAGACCAGGCTTGGCCTTGAATCTCACAGCGATCCGCTGCCGATGCCTCAACAAGTGCTAGGATTCAAGGTGCGTGCCACCCGCATCGGCCATTCATAGACATCTTATATAATCTTGAACAAGGGTTTATCCTCCCCCAAACCTTTTACATACGCTCTGCCAGCAGTCCATGGGGCTCAAAAGCATGAATTTCCTTTATGTATTATCTTCTTGTCCTCTCATTTTTTTTTTAAAGATTTTATTTAATTATTTTATTTTTATTTATTTTTGTATGTGTATGAATGTACTGTCTGCATGCAGGTCTGTGCACCCGTGTCGTGCAATGCCGCGGAGGTCAGAAGAGGGTCTCGGATTCCCCTGGAACTGGAGTTCTCCTGGAATTGGAGTTACAGACGGTTCTTAGCCGCCATGTGGGTGCTGGGGATCGAACCCGGGTCCTCTGCAAGAGCGTCGGTGCTCTTAACCGCTAGGCTATCTCTCCAGCCCGTCCTCTCATATTTTTAGGGTCTCTAACAGATAGGTCTCCATGGAGAACAAAAAATCTGACCCAACTGGCCCTTACCAGGAGCTAACAAAGATGCTGCTCTGGTTTTCAATCTGTCTTATATGGAACTCAGCCCTGCACTTACAGGCTTTATAATATTTTCTGCAACATTTGTGGACGCTTCCTGGCAGGTTACTAAAATGATCAAATTTGGGCTTTGAAGTTCTTTCAATGTAAGTTTGTGTTTAAAATACACATATACTGTCAACTGCCTCCAATATTTGCTGTCTCAGATAATGTTTCGGATTTGAGATGTGACAGCAGATGCAAAGGAAACAGAAAAATGCATAGGTCAGCTCTAGCAACAATCCTCAAGGGCTATGCAACAATCTGCCAAGAGAATTAAAGGATGGAACACCTTGTCGATAAAAAATAATTGTTTTTCGGAGGCTGGAGAGATGGCCTAGCGGTTAAGAGCACCAACTGCTCTTACTGAGGACCCGGGTTCGATCCCCAGCACCCACATGGTGGCTGAGAACCATCTGTAACTGCAATTCCAGGAGAATTCCAGTTCCAGGGGAATCCGACGCCCTCTTCTGACCTCCGCGGCATTGCACGACACGGGTGCACAAACCTACATGCAGACAGTACATTCATACACATAAATAAATAAATATATTAAAAAATTGTTTTTCTAATTATCAAGAAGTTACAAAAACTAATCTTACACTCTTCACACAGAGTCAGCTGAATAAGGCAGAAACAAGAGTCCAGAGGAGCTGGAGAAATGGCTCACTGGTTAAGAGCATTGGCTGTTCTTGCAGAAGACCAGAGTTCAAATCCCAGCACCCACATGGTGGCTAACAACCATCCAAACCTCCAGTTCCAGGAGATCCATGCCCTGTTCTGTCCTCTGCATGCACTGTATGTCACAGGTGCACTTATACACATTCAGGCATAACACATAAAATAAAAAATAAATAAAATATTTGGGCTGGAGAGATGGCCTAGCGATTGAGAGCGTCGACCGCTCTTACAGAGGACCCGGGTTCGATCCCCAGCACCCACATGGCGGCCGAGAACCGTCTGAAACTCCAATTCCAGGAGAACTCCAGTTCCAGGGGAATCCGAGACCGTCTTTTGACCTCCGTGGCATTGCACGACACGGGTGCACAAACTTGCATGCAGACAGTACGTTCATACACATACAGAAATAAATAAAATTAATAAAAAAAATTTTAAAAATCAAGGACACAAGATGAAGTGGCCCCTCTGGTGGGTGGGCTTGGGCTGTGCGACGAAGCTACCTGCTGGGAGCTAAAGCAAGCCAATAAGTAGCAATCCTCCATGGTTTCTGCTTCAAGCTCCTACTTTGGTTTTCCTCCAAGATACCCTGAAACTTTTAAGCTCAATAACCTTTTCCCTCTCCAGTTGCTTTCAGTCATGATATTTTATCACAGCAATAGGACAACAAACCAGGACAAGATCTAACTGGCTTTATTTATCAAGACCTCTGAGCTGAACTGTATTTCTTAATTTTTAGGTAGATTTTGATTTGAACACAAAAAGACAGCACAATGATCTTACCTTACAGAATGTGCTAAAATTAGAGAAATAAACCTAGGATGATACTTCTTCACAGAGACAGAGTGAATGCTCTCTGAGTGAACAAACTCAAAGCAAGCTCCAAAGGAAGGTGAGCACTGAGGGCTCCCACTCCTCACTGCCATGTAGTACTCTGCTCCCCAAATGACATGGTGGCACTGCTACACAGTCACACTCCCTTACCTAAGACCCCCAGAGTCAGAGAATTCTCTAAATCTGCAAGTTTTCAAATAGGTTTCACTACTACAATGAATACATCATAAAATATGCAATATCCCAAGAGCATCTGGGCAGTAGCCCACATCCTACCTCATTTGCATTTTTGCAGTAAAGTTGGGAAAATTTTATACAAAGTCTATTAAATTAAAAGTATGCAGTAGGATATGATAGTGCAATCCCAGCACTCAGGAAGCAGAGGCACGTGGATCTCTGTTGAGTTCAAAGCCAGCCTGGTCTACAGAGCGAGTTCCAGGCCAGCTGGGGCTACAGGGAGACCCTGTCTCGAAAAAAAAAAAAAAAAAAAAAAAAAAAAAAAGCTTCAGATCAGTACAGTGAATTCTGGTGTCAAATTTTGAACATAAACTGTTATATTTTCAGAGCTTTTTGTATTTCAGAGTTAAGAGATCATGGACCCATATTATTGTATACAGCTTATTAATGACGGGTATTCTCAGTTGAAAATGAATGAAATAAGGGCTGGAGAGATGGCCTAGTGGTTAAGAGCACCGACTGCTCTTGCAGAGGACCCGGGTTCAATCCCCAGCACCCACATGGCAGCTGAGAACCATCTGTAACTCCAGGAGAATTCCAGTTCCAGGGGAATCTGACACCCTTTTCTGACCTCTGAGGCACTGTATAACACGGGTGCACAAACCTACTTGCAGACAGTACAGTCAATACACATAAAAAATAAAATAAAATAATTTTAAAAATTTGTTTAAAAAAAAAAAGAAAATGAATGAAATAAATCGTCCATATAATACTACCAAAGCAATTCCATGGGATTTTACCAAGAGATATATAATCTCCACATTTTCAAGGCAAGAAACCAGAGTACAGAAGTTTCCCAATCATACACTTAGTGTTATCAAGATCAGACAGCTCAGCAAAGCCAAGGCCCTTTTCATTCTGAGAAGACACAGAATGCTGAAATAAAGGATAAGGTTAAAGGAAAGTAAAGATATCAGTACAATGACATCTTTAAGTGGTTCTGTTTTATGTTTTTGTTTTTGAGACAGGGTCTTTCTGTAGGCCTACAGGCCTAGAATTCACTATGGAGACCATGCTAGCCAAATCTCAGTGATCTGCCTGCCACTGCCCCTGCTGGGATTAAAGGATGGAGTCACCATACCCGCCCAGCAAGCAGACATTGAAGTCTTAAAAGGATCTGTGTCTGGCAGACAATAATGGCTTAAAAGGATCTGTGCAAATGGGTGTGAAAAATGTCAAATTCAGGGACAGCATGAATAAATGGTGGAAAACAATGTCAATCAAATGATAACTACTAACACAAGGTTTGCTGAGAAGTAAACAGTTCAGTTTCTGCTGCTCACTTGGTGCCAAACCAATCCTCAAACTACTTCAGGCCTTGCTTGCCTTTAATCCCAGCACTTGGGAGGTAGAGGGAGGCTATCTGTGTGAGTTCAAGGCCAGCCTGGTCTACATAGTGAGTTCCAGGACAGCTGGGACTACAGGGAGACCCTGTCTCAAAAAAGACAAACAAGGGGCTGGAGGGATGGCCTAATGGTTAAGATCGCCAACTGCTCTTGCAGAGGATCCGGGTTCGATCCCCAGCACCCACATGGCGGCTGAGAACTGTCTGTAACTCCAATTCCAGGAGAACTCCAGTTCCAGGGGAATCCGACACCCTCTTCTGTCCTCCGCGGCATTGCACGACAAGGGTGCACAGACCTACATGCAGACAGTACATTCACACACATACAAAAATAAATTAAATTAAAAAAAAAAAAAGAGGTTGTAACCAGGCATGGTGGCATACACTTTTTTGAAACAGTCTCCATGTAGCCCAGACTGACCTAGAAATCACAGAGATCTGCTTGCCTCTGCCTCCCAAGTGCTGGAATTAAAGGCATGTACCACAATGTCCAGCTCATTCATTTAAATTTAAAAAAAAAAAATTTTTTTTTTAAATTTTATGTGTATCTGGGCGTGGTGACGCACACCTTTAATTCTAGCACTTGGGAGGCAGAGGCAGGAGGATCTCTGTGAGTTCAAGGCCCACCTGGTCTATATAGTGAGCTCCAGGCCAGCTGGGACTAAAGGGAGACCCTGTCTCAAAAATACAAAAAAAAAAAAAAATTTATGTGTATGAGTATATTGTGTCCATGTGTGTAGGTGCACCTATGTTATGCAATGCTCTCAGAGGTCAGAAGAGGGCGTCAGATCTCATGGAACTAGAGTTACAGATAGTTGGTTTTTTGTTTTTTGTTATTTTTGTCTTTTCGAGACAGGGTCTCCCTGTAGCCCCAGCTGTCCTGGAACTCACTCTGTAGACCAGGCTGGCCTTGAACTCCCAAAGATCCGCCTGCCTCTGCCTCCCAAGTGCTAGGATTAAAGGTGTGCGCCACCAACGCCCAGCTTCAAGATAGATATTTATCTGCCATGCGGGTGCTAGGAATTGAACCTGGGTCCTCTGCAAGAGCAGCCAGTGCTCTTAACTGCTGAGCCATCTCTCTGGCCCCATCAAATACATTCTTTATCATTAGTATTTGGTCTACATTTGGAAAACAAAAGGTCCAATTTCAGAATACAGGTACTCTCAAGGTAGCAAAAATGCATGAGCATTAGAGCCTCCAGCTGCTATCCAAGCTCTAATCTCCAATATGGAAAGAGACACAGAGGAACAGACACTAATATGCAAGCCCTATAGTGAGCCTCATACAACCACAACAAAACCCACTCTCCTTTATCAATCCTGGCTTATCAGGCTAGAACACCACTCTACACTTTACATGTTTCTCAGCATCCTTTAGAGCAAAGTATACATTACAGCAACACTCATTTTGTACTTATGCTTCTTAGATAGTGAAGTGCAATCCCTTTGCTGCTCTCTCCTCTTCATTTTGTAGACATACCTTGGGTGCCCAGAACATACACCAGAACATACACTTATCACTTGCAATATTTGTGCTTTTAAAATCCTTGATAGGCTGGGCATGGTGGTGCGTGCCTTTAATCCCAGCAGAGGTAAGCCTGGGTTCAAGCCTGGTAAACTCTGAGTTCAAGGCCAGCCTGGTCTACAGAGTGAGTTCCAGGACAGCTGGGGCTATAGAGAGACCCTATCTCAAAAAGACCAAAAATAAATAAATAAATAAATAAATAAATAAATAAATAAATAAATAAATAAACAAACAAACCTCAGTAGGCTGTGTAGTCATCTGACTGATCCAGAGTAAACATGCACAAATACATGCTTACAGAAATTCTTCCATGTCAAGATGAAGTCCATTTGGACATGTATACTTCCTTGCTAAGTTATCCTGGCATTGTTGCCATGCTTTATTATGACTGGCTTTCACTGTCACGTGGCTCATATGCACCCTCCCTTGCTCTCCTGCTGGACCCTTCCTCCTCCCATGCAGTCCTCTCCTTTTGCTTTCATGGCATCAGATTCATGTTCTTTAAATCTAGATTCCACATACAAGAGAAAACCTGCAGCACTGACACCCCAGGCTCCTCCCACATGGTCAGCCTTCTATGTTCGTGTACTATATAGATTTGAGATGTGTGAATTCTTGCATATGCATATTTCTCTCCAATAACCTGTTGTTTCCTATTACCTCCTTCTACTTCTATGTGACACACATACATGAGCATGGACATGGCACATCAAGGTTTCTCATGCATTTTTAATTGATTTTTGTGCAGGGTGAGACTGGTTTCATTCTTCCACGTGTGGCTCTAGTTTTCACAGCACCATATGTTTGAAGAGGCTCTCTTTTCTCTGGTGTACATTTTCTATACCTTTGCTGAAAACCTGGTGGGATTATTTCTAAGTCCTCTATTCTACTCCATTGTTCTGTGTGTCTGTGTCCCAATACCATGCTTTATTGTTACTATAGCTCTGTGGTATATTGCAAATCAGGTATTATACCTCCCCCATCATCGTTCTTTCTGCTTAAGATTGTTTTAGCTATTTTGGATCCTTTGTGTTTCCATAGAAATTTTAGGATTTTTTAAGTTCTATACAGAGTGTCACTGCCATCTGATGGGGCTCCCATTACATCTGCAGACTGCTTTTAATAATATAGCCATTTTTATGCTATTAATTGTGCCAGTTTATGAGTATGAGAGGTCTGTCAATTTTTAAATGTCTTCTTCAGTTTCCTTCTTTACCATAGTGTTTGAAATTTTTCACTGTAGGCTGAAGAGTGGTGGAGCATGCCTTGAATCCTAACACTTGGGAGGCAGAGGTAGGCAAATCTCTGAGTTTGAGGCCACCCTGGTCTACATAGCAAGTTCCAGGCCTGCCACAGATGCACAGTGGGACCCTAACTTTAAAAAATAAAATCGTCATAGAGGTCGTTTACTTCTTTGATTAGATTTATTCCTAAGAAGGAAGGGGGTTTCTTTGGGGCTTTTTTTTTTTTAATTCTAGGTTCTGAACTCAGGGCCTAGCATAAGCTAGGTAAGTGTTCTACCACTGAACAACATGCCTAGCCCTGGTTTCTTTTAATGTTACTATGAATGAGATCCCCCCATTCCCTTCTCAGTAAGATCATTATTGGTATACAGAAAAACTACCGATTTCATATACTGATTCTGTGTATTCTGTTGGATAAGAATGTTTATGAGATATAGGACATTTCTGGGGGTTTTTATTCATTTATTTGTGAATGTAGACCCATATTCACAATGCCTAAAAAGGCCACAAGAAGCTAGTTTCTGTGGGACAGTTGCTAGCCATCATGCGGGTGCTAGGAACTGAACCCAGGTCCTCTAGACCGGTACTTTAATTAATTAATTAATTTATTTATTTATTTATTTATTATTTTTTAATTTTTGTATGTGTATGAATGTACTGTCTGCATGTAGGTTTATGCACCCATATCCTGCAATGCCACGGAGGTCAGAAGAGGGTGTCGGATGCCCCTGGAACTGAAGTTAAAGACAGTTCTCAACCACCATGTGGGTGCTAGGGATCGAACCCAGGTCCTCTGCAAGGGCAGTCTGCACTCTTAACCTCTAGACCATCTCTCTAGCCCTAGACCAGTGCTTTTAACTGCTAGACATTTTACCAGCCCCATATTTAGGAGTTTTAAAGTACAGAATCATACTTCCTACAAATGAAGGTTTGACTTCTGTTCCTTCCCCATGTGTATCTCTTTCATTTCTTCCTCTTGCCTTATTGCTCTAGCTAATACTTCTAGCATTATGTTGACTAAGAGTGAAGAGATTGAGCTGGGGATGGTGGTGCACAGCTTTAATCCCAGCACTGGGGAGGTGTGACAGGCAGACCTCTGTCTGTTTCAGGACAATCTGGTCTACATAGTGAGCTCTAAACCAGCCAGGGCTACATAGTGACACCCTTCTTTTTTTTTTTTTTTTTTGTTTCCCCAGTTCAATTGAGTTAAAGAGACCCTTCTTTAAAACAAAACAAAACAAAAATTAGCGACAGGGGCAGGGTGCTGGAGACCATCCATAACCCCTATTGCAGGGGACTCGACACCCTCTTCTGGCCTCTAAGGGCTCTGCATAACATGGGTGCAAAAATGCAGGCCAGCAGGGCATAGTGGTGTACACCTTTAATCCTAGCACTCAGGAGACAGAGGCAGGCACTTGGGAGGCTGAGTTCAAGGCCAACCTGGTCTACAGAGCGAGTTCCAGGACAGCTGGGGCTACAGGGAAACCCTGTCTTGAAAAGAGCAATAAATAAATAAATAAATAAATAAAAATATGGAGGTCAAACACTCAAACACATATAAAAATTTTCAAAAAACAATGTGGAGAACTGAACAGTCTTGTTTTAGTGGAAATACTTTCAGTTTTTCCCACTTAGTATATTGCTGGCTGCAGGTTGCTGTGCTCAGCCTTTATCAGGTAAGCAGGGTCATCTGTGTTCCTTCTATTTCTAGCTTCTTCAGGACCTTTATAATGAAGGGACACTGAATTTTATCAAAGTCCCTTTCTGCAACTACTGAAATGATCATGCAACTTCTGTCTCTATTTCTATATTGAGTTACATTTATTGGTTTGCATATGTTGAACTATCCTCTGGTCCTTGACATAGTATCTTGTAAAAGTAATTTTGAGCCGGGTGTGGTGGCGCACGCCTTTAATCCTAGCATTTGGGAGGCAGAGGCAGGTGGATCTCTGTGAGTTCAAGGCCAGCCTGGTCTACAGAGTGAATTCCAGGACAGCTGGGGCTACAGGGAGACCCTGTCTCAAAATGACCAAAAAAAAAAAAAGTAATTTTGAAGCTGGGCATGGTGGCGCATGCCTTTAATCCAAGCACTCAGGAGGCAGAGACAGGCAGATCTCTGTGAGTTCAAGGCCAGCCTGGTATACATAGTAAGTCCCAGGACAGCTGAGACTCAAGAGAGACGTGTCTAAAAAAGACCCCCCCCCAAAAAAAGTAATTTTTTGAGGGAGGGCTAGTGAGATCAGTGAGTGGGCAAAGGTGACCCCACCAAGCCTTAACAAACTGGGTTCAATCCTCAAAACCTATGCAGTAGAAAAAGAGAAACGGCTCCACAAGTGTACCACAGCAAGTGTTTACACACACATACACCCACACACACAAGTAATTTTGAATTCAGTGTGCAAGCATGTTACTGAGGATTTTTCAGTTTATGTCCTTTGGGATACTGGTCTACAGTTTTTCTTTTCTGCTGGTTTTAGAATTAGGGTAATTACATGGTGTAAGGGCTGAACAGAGTGGGGTTGCAGCCCCTTCTATTTTATGGACTACTTTGAGGAGCTATGGTGTGGTAGAATTCAACAGGGGATCTGTCCACTCCTGCAGTTCTGTCATTGGGTTTTTTGTAATGAGTGCTCAAACTTCACTGCTCAAAGATCTGCTTAAGTTATTCTTATTCTCATTTTGGTATGTCCTGCCTAAAGCTATTTCTGGTACCTTTAAGTGCACTTTTTTTTTTTTTTTGGTCTTTTTGAGACAGGGTCTCCCTATAGCCCCAGTTTTCCTGGAACTGACTGTGTAGACCAGGCCGGCTTTGAACTCACAAAGATCCACCTGCCTCTGCCTCCAAGTGCTGAGATTAAAGGCATGCGCCACCACGCCCGGCAAGAGCACTTTCTTAAACAAACTGTAATTTGAATTCTGGAGATTGCTTATAGGGCCTTGTGCATGCTATGCAAGTCTTCTGCCACTGGGCTATATCCCCAACCCTCTTTTTACTTTCAATTTAAAGGCAGTGTCTCACTGATTTATCCAAGCTGACTCAGTGCTCACTCTACAGCCCAGCAGGCGCTGAACTTGTCATCCTCTTGCCTCAGCCTCTCAAGGAGTTGGGGTTCCAAGCCTGAGCCAGTAGCCCTGGAAGCATCTAACATCTTCAAATGTTCCTTTTATGTGTGTCTTTCTATTACTCAAGTGTGAGAGTACTTAGATATATGCTTCTGTATTAGACAACTGAATATTATTTCATTGATGAGACTGTTTACTTACCCATTTCTTCAAGATTTTCCAGCTTTTGGAACAGAGGTTTTCAAAGCATTCTCTGATAACCATCATGACTTCACTGGCATGCATCTCAATGTCCTAATTTTCATTTCTAATTTTACTAAACAAGTCTGTCTTTCTCTCTTTCATTCATTCATTCATTCATTCATTCATTCATTCATTCATTCATTCATTTTGAGACAGGGTCTCACTGTAGCCCCACTTGGCCTTGAACTCACAGAGATCCACCTGGCTCTGCTAGGATTACAGGCATGTACCACTATGCCCCCAGGTGGCTCTAGGACTTTTTTAATTGACTCTGATTTCTTTAATGACCTATCATTCATCCAATAGCATACTGCTTAATCCATAAGTGTTTATATAGCTTCTTCATGTGTGAACCAGGCTGTGCAGGTGTGCGCACAGGCCAGAGGACATCATCCTCAGATGTCATCCAACGTTTTTTCCCTTTTGCTTATTTATTTTTATTTTATGTGCATGACTTTTTACCTACATTTACGTAAGTGTATCTGTACCAGACAATGCCTGTGGAGGTCAGAAGAGGGTGTCTCTTCCCTGGAACTGGGGTTATGGATGGTTGCTGACCATCATGTAGGTACTGGGAACCGAACCTAGGTCCTCTGCACAAATATCCAATGCTTTTAACCTCTGATCCTACCTACTTTGCTTTTTCAGGCTGGGTCTCTTACTGGTTTGGAGCTTGCTGGCTAGGCTGGACTAGCTAGCCAGCATACCTATTTCTGCCTCCTTAGTGCTGGGATTACAAGCATAGGCACCACCCCATCGCACAAGCTTTTATTTACATGGGTTCTGGGGATTAAACACAGATGCTTATGCTTGAAAAACGAAAATGGCACTGGCTGAGCTATCTCCCAAGCCCATATTTTCTGTATTTTCTCTTGCTATGAATTTTGAGTCTTATTCCACTATGAATGATCAAATACAAGAAATTATTTCATTATTTTTTTCTTTGTTAAGACTTGACCTAAAATGCAATCCATTTTATAGGAAGTTCCATAGGTGGCTGAAAAGATTGTGTAGTCTACAGCTGTTGATGGAATACTTTGTAGACACCCGTTAAAGCCCATTCTATCTATAGTGCAGTTTAACTCTGAGTTTTTGTGGTGACTTTTTCTTGGGGGAAAAGGGATCAGGATGATCTATGTTAAAGTCACCATTACCACCGCACCGGGACCTCCCTAGCCTTAGCCCCAACATTCATATACAGGCTTTTATTTTATTTTTTGGTCTTTTTGAGACAGCTCTCTCTTTAGTCCCAGCTGGCCTGGAGCATGCTATGTAGACCAGGCTGACCTTGAACTCACAGAGACCCACCTGCCTCTGCCTCCCGAGCGCTGGGATTAAAGGCATGCACCACCACACCTGGCCTAAGACGGTTCTTAGCCGCCATGTAGGTGCTGGGATTCGAAACTGGGTCCTCTGCAAGTGCAGTCAGTGCTCTTAACTGCTAAGCCATCTCTCCAGCCCCATGTACATGTATTTATATTGTTTTCCTGATGGATTGTTCCCTTTATTACCATATAGTGACCTTATCTCTTCTAACTCTGGACTGAAGTCTCTCTGATCAGACGTAAGCATTGCAATTCCAACTTGTTTTCGGCTTCTTGCTGCCTGACATCTGTTCTGGCTTCATTTCTGTTGCTGTGTAAAAGCAATCTGATCAAATGCAATGTAGGGAAGGAAGGTTTATTTTAGCTTACAAGCCCAGGTCACAGTCCATCACTGAGGGTAGTCAAGACAGAACTTACAGGCAGGACTGCTTGCTATTCCTCACAGCACTACCTCTGACCCAAGAGCTCACTTCACAGCCAAGGAAGAACAGTGGCCAGCACAGAGGATACTGCTTTCTAGCTGGCTTACAGG
Source organism: Rhizomys pruinosus (assembly GCA_009823505.1). Lineage (NCBI taxonomy): Eukaryota > Metazoa > Chordata > Mammalia > Rodentia > Spalacidae > Rhizomys > Rhizomys pruinosus. Next base: position 1,021,385 of record VZQC01010991.1, on the reverse strand, counting down.
CTTCGTGCTCAGCCTTTCTTTCTTTCTTCCCTTTTCTCTCCCTCCCTCCTCCTATCCTTTCCTATGTATGTCTGTTTCTCTGCATGAGTTTATGTACAATACATGTGTGCAAGGCCCCACAGAGGCTAGAAAAGGGCACCAGATCCTCTGCAACTAGAGTTACAGGTGGCTATGAGCTACCATGTGGTTGCTGGGCACCACACCTAGTTAACCTCGGAAACATCTCACTAGCCCCTTAGAGAGAGAGAGAGAGATCTCTCTCTCTCTCTCTCTCTCTCTCTCTCTCTCTCTCTCTCGTCTTTTTGAGATAATGTCTCCCTGTGTCCCTAGCTGGCCCAAAACTCACTATGTGGACCAAGCTGGCCTTAAACTCACAGAGATCCACCTGCCTCTACTTCCTGAGTGCTGGCATTAAAGCCACCATGCCCTGCAGCTTTCTCTTTTAAAAAAAATTATTTATTTTGGCTGGATATGTGTTTGTGCGTGCACATGCACGCCATGCACACATGTGGAGGGCAAAGGATAACTTTTTTTTTTTTTCTTTTTGAGACAGGATCTCTCCCTTTAGTCCCAGCTAGCCTGCAGCTCACTCTGTAGACCAGGCTGGCCTTGAACTCACAGAGATCCGCCTGCCTCTGCCTTCCAAGTGCTAGGATTAAAGGCATGCACCACCACGCCCAGCTTTTTTTTGGGGGAGGGAGGGAATATTTTTGAGGGTCAAAGGATAACTTGTGAGAGCTAGTTCTCCCCCTTCCATCATTAGGGTCACGGGGGTCAAACAAGGTTACCAGGGTAGGTGGCAGGTACCTTTACTGTTAAGCCACCTTTTTTTTTTTTTTTTTTTTTTTTTTTTT
>VZQC01010991.1:982281-1007100 GCA_009823505.1 Rhizomys pruinosus | reverse complement strand
TAAATAAATAAATAAATTAAATCTCCATTACAATGAAAATTTTCAAGTGACTCTTGGGAACTTTTGAAAGAAACCAGAATAAGCCGGGCGTGGTTGTCACACGCCTTTCAACCTAGGCAGAGACAAGCGGCTCTTGTGAGTTCAAGGCCCCGCCTGGTTCTACCAAGTGAGTTCCAGGACAGCTGGAGCTACAGGGAGACCTGTTTTGTCTCAAAAAGACCAAATGATCATAATTATAACAATTCCTAATAATAATAACTACATTAAAATGTTAGTTGAAATCTATTCTTAAACACGGTTACCACAGATTAAAAACAAGGAATGAAAAATACCATTGTATTACATAAAAAACCACAAAAATAAAAAAAAAAACAAGTGGGGGAAAAAAATGATGTAAAATCACTTACCGTCAACAAGTAAATAATAATACAAGTCTTAAAAACAAAAAACCGCCGCCACGATTAAAGCACGGATGGTACTTCCGATTCTGATCAATGATTATGTCCTTCTTACGTGTTCATAGATACAATCTCCCTGTACACGTCTTAGAAATCTGAAGATAGGGCAGAAATACACACGAAACAGGTTCTTATTTTTATTTATTTAAAATTCATTCTAGGGCTGGAGAGATGGCCTAGCGGTTAAGAGCGCCGACCGCTCTTACAGAGGATCCGGGTTCAATCCCCAACCCCCACATGGCGGCCAAGAACCATCTGTTAACTCCAATTCCCGGAGAACTCCAGTTCCAGGGGAATCCGAGACCCTCTTCTGACCTCCGAGGCATTGCAGGACACGGGTGCACAAACCTACATGCAGGCAGTACATTCATACACACACAAAAATAAATAAAATTTAAGAAAGAGACAACAGCCGGGCGTGGTGGCACATGCCTTTAGTCCTAGCACTTGGGAGGCAGAGGCAGGTGGATCTCTGTGAGTTCAAGGCCCGCCTGGTCTACAAAGTGAGCTCCAGGCCAGCTGGGACTAAAGGGAGACCCTGTCTCAAAAATAAATAAATAAATAAATAAATAAATAAATAAATAAATAAATGAACTATATAAACAACTTACATAAAAAGATGAGCTCCAAATTCCCAATTTTTCAAATAACAATGTGATCGTAGAATTGGAAATCACTTCCTCATTAAAGTATTGCATCAAAGAGCAGTAAGATTTTTAAGTTTGACCATCAACAAAAGTTGTACTAAGAACCCAAAGCAAATGCTAGAAATGGGACACCATGCAGGAGGGCCTGAATTCTCACTGCATATACTTGGATACACACTTTGGGAGGCAGAAGAAGGGTGGTTTTTTTTTTTTTTTTGCAATTTTATTTATTTATTTTTATGTGTATGAGTGTACTGTCTACATGTAGGTTGGTCCACCTGTTTCGTGCAATGCTGCGGAGGTCAGAAGAGGGCGTCAGATTCCCCTGGAACTGGAGTTAAAGATAGTTCTTAGCCGCCATGTGGGTGCTGGGAATCGAACCCGGGTCCTCTGCAGTAGGCCCTCTTAACACTGAGCCCTCTCTCCAGCCCCAGAGGCAGAAGAGTTTTAAGAACACTGTTCTCTCTCGAAGGTGAGGCATCATTTGGCAGTTTGGCAGAATGGATGAGGGAGGACTGTTAGGGAGAAAATAGGCATCCTCCCCACCTGGTTGGAACCTCATGTGGCCCATGCTTCACTGCCTACAGAAATGAAGTAAAGATAGAAAAGCCCCAGGCTTACTCATCCACCAGTAGAGGTGGTAAGGGATAAAAGACTCACTTTAAGCCGGGTGTGGCGCTTCACGTCTTTAATCCCAGCAACTTGAATTACTGAGGGAACCAAAATAACTGCACAGAACAAGGGTCAAAGGCAAAGAACAGCCTTTGTGGTATGAGGACAGAAGGTACAAGGCACATACTTCCACTTCAGCTCCATCATAGGCAGGTTAGACACTGAATGGCACTTCCTCATCGCCTAGACAGGTTTTTGTGGAAAAATACGGAGAACTAAGATTGATGGAATAGCTGGGCATGGCGGCGCATGCCTTTAATCACAGTACTCTGGAAGGCAGAGGCAGGTGGATCTCTGTGAGTTCAAGGCCAGCCTGGTCTACATAGGGAGTTCCTATAGGGGTTACAGAGAGACCCTGTCTCAAAAAGACAAAAACAAAATAAAACAACTCACTTTAGCCTTGTATGGTGCCACATACCGGTAGATCCCAGCACAAGGGAGGCAGAGGCAGGAGAACTATAAGTCATGGTCACCCTGGTAATATAAAGGAGACCCAGCTTCAAAAAATGGGAAGGAGGGCACAGTAATTCTTCAGTGGGTACCCAGGGTTGGTAAACCTTGGGCACTATACATTTTGAAAACAGTATGAGGAGTCCATGTGAAAAGACAAGCAGCAAAATCAGAGCTTCTATAATCCAGGAAGGAAACTAAATGGAAATCACTACTAGAAATTCATTCCCTTAAATTATCAGTAACTGGGCTGAAGAGATGGCTCAGCAGTTAAGATCTTGCAGGTGACCCAGGTTCAGTTCCTAGCCCCCACATACTGGCTAACAACCACCATAATTCCAGTGCTGGGGGCTCCGATGCCCTCTGCTGATTTCCACAGGCACTGCATGACACAGGTGCATGTACATACATGCAGATAATACACTCATACACATAAAATTTTAAAAATATAGAAAATAATTTTTTGCCAATTTTTTAATTGAAGCTCTGTGCATTACAAATCAAATCTAGACCCGTGCCTCCCTTTCTGCCCCCCATCCACCAGAGCTCATGCATTCTGCCAAAAATGTTTTTCATCTTTTTCTCAGTCTCTCTCAAAATTCTTGATGCAGAAGTTTACCGTTTCAGTCAGTTCTCTGACACAGTCTTTCTGTTGTTGCTGTTGTTGTTATTCCTTCCAATATGTATCATTCTAAAATATGCACATATGCATGCCACATATATTTAGCATCTTCAGCTTATGATTTTTTTTCTTTATTAGGCTGGAAGATGTCGTATTTGGCTGGGCATGGTGGCGCCCACCTTTAATCCTAGCACTTGGGAGGCAGAAGCAGGGGATCTCTGTGAGTTCAAGGCCAGCCTGGTCTACAGATAAGTTCCAGGACAGATGGGGCTATAGGGAGACCCTGTCTCAAAAAGAACCAAGAAAGAAAGGAAAGGAAGGAAAGGAAGGAAAGGAAGGAAAGGAAGGAAAAAGGAAGGAAAGGAAGGAAAAAGGAAGGAAAGGAAGGAAAAAGGAAGGAAAATGGAAGGAAAAAGGAAGGAAAGGAAGGAAAGGAAGGAAAAAGGAAGGAAAGGAAGGAAAGGAAGGAAAGAAGAAAGAAAGAAAGAAAGAAAGAAAGAAAGAAAGAAAGAAAGAAAGNGCTGGGAAATTTTCTGGTATTGTGGATCCAGGAATAAGACCGTCAGCCCATTTATCAAATCTTTTCCTTGATTGTTACAGAAAATATTAGTTTCCACTTTCAAAAAGAAAAACTTGTCCTTCGAAGAGAATAAGCCTAAATCTAAACACATTTCCCAACAATTCATGGAGCAATTGTTTTTAAGCTTTACCCTGAACAAATGGCCTTTTATTGAAGCAGCCAGATCTAGAGTAGCGCTCCCTTCTAGAGCTTTCTGCAATGATGAAAATGTCTTCTGCAGTGTTTCGTGTGCAAGCAAAGGCCTTGGTCACTCAGAACATGGGAGTGTGGCTGAGAAATTGAATTTGTGATTTGGCTAGTTTCAATTATCGTAGACTTAAATTTAAACAGCCACACTCAGTGGCGTCCGCACTGAACAGCACTTCTCCAGAAAATAGTTTTCACTTGCTGTCACTATTCAGAATAATGAGACTTGAACACACTTTTATGTCAGACCCAAGGGTCTCTAGAATTAAGGAGACTGTTTGAATATCCAAGCTCCTCACTGTCAACACTTCTCAGGAGAAGACATAACCATGGATTGATACTGTTGTCTTTGAACACAGGTAAGACCTACAGACCAGGCATCCAATATGGAGAGGACCAAACCTCCTCCAGGATTCTGTATCAAAAGGTACTAAAGGGGCTGACAGATGGCTCAGCTTGGTAAAAGAACTTGCACACAAGCCTGGTACCCTGGGTTCTGTCCCTGGAACTCAGAATGAAGAAAGGAAACCAACTCCCAAAAAGGGTGCTCTGACCCCCACACAATGTCCATGGTACACTTGTTCTAACATTTAGAAACACCACCTAGTAACTAATAAATAAAATAAAAACAGTACAACGATCATAGAACTATTTTAAATAAGATATAACAGCTAAGTGAAAATATGGTTTGATTATTTCAGTAATAATTTGGTTGATGAACGAGACATTAAGTGAAAACTAATTTTACATTTATTTATGTTAAATTCTGAATATGTGGCTTGGTTTCCTACTCACTTTCCCTTCCCAGCTTATGTTGCTCTGGGAGTCAGCTTAGATGGACGGACTCAGAACCTTTCCTGCACACTCCCACAGCACCCGACACTACAGCAGCCTCCATGTCACACCTCAATGCCCAGGCCTGCACATGGAGACCAGAAGCTCCTGAAGTCAGGGACTATTCCCTTCAGGATTGTGTTGCTTATGCCAGGCACAGTAACTGGCAATAAATAAGCATTCAGTAATAGATGTTCTCAATGAATGAAGAGTTGTGGCAGGTTAAAATTTGATTTAACTGGAAAATACTCTATTTTATTAAACTATAAACATTATTTGAAATTGAATAAAAGATGGATTAATAGGAATTTTAAGCTCATATTGTGTTTTCAGGAACAGACTGTAATCTTGACTAGCATCAAGAAGCATCATAGAATGAGTATTATGTTTAGTGTACAGCATAGGTGAAGGGCTTCTACCAACAAGCAGCACAGCCCAGGAAGACAACGCCCCGACAGAACTCCCACATTGGCTTCGTTCTAAGCTTTCAGGGAGATCCAGTCCAGCCAGCTTGCCTCTGTAAGTAATAGTTTTGCTAAGCTGTGAGATGTATAGAGCTGTGAGATGGTGATGTCCTAGCTTCTGGACTTTGGCTGTGTTCTCGCTGTCATGTGACATTGAGTACATGCCTATCCTAACAGAAACCAAATCACTGACACATGTGAGGCACACGGCACACATTGTTGGCTCCCAATACATGTGGCCTTTCGCCGTTGTCAATAACGCAATCCCCAATCCGAACAGTTATAACGATCCTTTTAAATCTGAACCTGTAAGACTAGATGTTAAGGCGATGTTGTGTTTTTTTGCTTTGTTTACTCCACCAAAAATCTTAGATACTTTTGAGGTTCTCTTTGATATGATACAAAATTAAAATGTTCTGGTGAGGTACTGCAGATTCAAAACAAACGCACTTGCCCTATGTGCCATCCGTCTGGGCTCATGATGTGATATGGCCCTGTGGAGAGAACACTGCAGCCTTCCACAATAAATCCAATTATCTATTCACTGTTTATGCTTACATAAGTACTGGACCTGAATTCCCAAAATTTCTTACTGTCTTCTATTTCATAAAGTTAAACACAAATATTACTATTATAAAGAGAAGAGGTGGGGTTGGGGAAGTGGCCCGGTGAGAAGTGCTTACTGGGAAAGAAGGAGGCTGTGATCTCAGATCCACAGCAGACATGTAAAGGCTGAGCACGGCTGCACATGCACGTAAGCCCAGGGTTGGGGGTGGAAAGAGACAGACCCCAGAGCTTGCTGCCAGCCAGTGTAGCCAAAAACCAAGTGAGCCTCCATTTCAGTTGAGAGACCCTGCACCTGTCTCAATATAAAGGTGGAGAGAGATAGAAGAAAATAACCAATGTTCGCCTCTGGCCTCCATAGCTACATAAACACCACACACACAAAATAAAAAAAAAAAAAAGTAGAGAGAGAGAGAGAGAGAGAGAGAAGAGAGAGAGGACAGAAACAAGGAAGATAAGAAGATACAGAGGAAAAAGAAATAAATACTCTGTTGTCTTGACCAAAGAAAAGTTCATTGGTCTTTCCAGTGTTGATTGTGTGCATGTGTTCTTCAAAGCACAGCACCTGCATTCATTGGTGTTTTTTTTTTTTTTTTTTTTTTTTTTTTTTTTTTCTTTTTATGTCAGGGTCTCCCTAGCTCTGGCTTGTCCTGGAACTCACTCTGGTTAAGACCAGGCTTGCCTCGAACTCACAGAGATCCACGTGCCCTGCCTCCCAATGCTAGATTAAGGCATGCGCCACTACGCCCGGCATTTATTATTCTGATGTGTATCAATGTACTGTCCATGATCATGGTTTTTAATGAACTACACTATGGTCAAAGAAACTGTATCCCACCTTCCCAGTAAGAACATACTCTTTGTTCAAGTGAAGCTTTTCTGTCATGTATTCCCAGTGTTCAGTCGGGGAAGATCACGAGCTTGCAATGCTGATCATCTACCAGGCATGGCTTAAGTTTTCAAACCACATCCAGCTTTCATTACATATCACCAGAGAATAGCTGAACCTGCAGCATTGTCTGTTCTCGGTGCAATCACTGTCCCCTTGATGATCATTCAGATGCTAACATCAAGTGTAGTCATAGAAAGGTCACTGTCTACTGGACTAGTGCACTCTTCCCGTGGCATGCACAGTGACAGGTTGGCACTTCCAGTTTCAGTGATAAACTGCTAAGGACAGCATAATGAGCATGAGCCTTAACTCATTTCTGTCAGTGTGGTTTTCCACTCCGAGATTGTTACATTTAGGATGCACAGGGATCCCAATCCTATCAGGGAGATGAACAGCAAGGACTACTAAGAGTAGAGAATGATTGGGTCTACTCACACCAAAAGCCGCAGACAAGTGTGTCCTTAAAGAAACCATAATCGCGGGTGTGGTGACGGCATGCTTTAATCTAGCCACTTGGAGAGGCAGGCAGGTCTTTGGAGTTCAAGGCCAGCCTGTCTTACAGAGTGAGTTCCAGACAGCTGGCTACAGGGGACCCTGTCTTCAACAGAGCCAGAGAGAGTGGACTGTTTACCTCTCATCCACCTGCTATCCCCTTTTCTAAGCCTAGAACAATCTGCAGAAGAGGGGCGTTGTAGAATGTAAAGGCTGCGATGGGGTGAATGGTGAAACTAACAGCAATATAGACTGGACACTCATTGATCAACTTGATTGAAACAACAACCTGTCACCCCCCACGTGATGGTGGGGCTGTAGGTGTATGGGCACAAAAGCCTGCAGATAAGTTTTGCATGAAGGATGCTTTTACTCATGGATTACACCTATAGCTAAAAATGAAAAAAAAAAACTGACGAGAAGATGCAGGACAGTTATGCAGAATGCATGATCGTGGGATGGGTGGGGTGGGGGGGGAGGGAAAGTGGAATATATAAGCCTAAACTGAATTGGAAAAAATGTAGGGAAAGACCAAAGCATCAATAAAAACAATTTAATTAGAAAAAAAAGAAAATTTAAATCAAAAAAAAAAAAAAAAAAAAAAGAAAGACCAAAAAAAAAAAAAAAAAAGAAAAGAAAAAGAAAAAAGAAACCCATAATTCCTTTTTAAAGGTTGCATGTGAGACCCAAAAGGCGTGCAAGCCATGCTTGCTTCTGTTATTTCCAGTTCACAACTTGGAATTAAACTTTCAGTGTGAAGTCTCCTCCCCAAACCTGGCTATAATAATTTGGCAGATGCTCTTAATTTGCTGACACTTCCAAGACACTTCCAAGTACAAACTTGGCGTCGAGGAATTCCGAGCAGAGTTGAGTCTCCTTGTGAACCAGCTGGCGTCATTCAGGGAGAAAAGGGGGAAACAAGAGACTCTTCTTTGGCCTCAAACTGAGATGTGAGAGTGGTTGACGTAACTGTGTAGCTGGGCACCAGGGAACAGGGTTGGATAAAGAACATATCCATGGATTAATTCACGTCTGCTTCCTTCTCTTGTTTCTCATGATATATCAGAGGAGACAAGGCCAGGAGAGGAACGCAATCCAGGAAGCAGGTGCTGAGCGCTTTCTCTGAAATGCATCCAGGCTCTGGCTTGCCAGCTTACCAGTTTCCTCTTCATCCTGCACAGTTCCCCCTCCCTTTGGCTCTACACCTTGGCTCTTTCCGTTTCTAATATTATTATTTCTGTTGCTGATCTCTTCTATTTCCTGTACCCATCGGGCTCCTCTGATGTTCTGTTCCCCTTGCATTCCCACTTCAGTCCCCTGGGAAGCTTCCACTCACACCTTCCAAGCCTTCCTCTCTGGTCTCGTCCAAAGCTACCATTTCAGTTAAAGTCTTAGACATTTCTAACGGGAGCTCTGGTCTTGCTGCGTCCAATGCAGCTTTTGCTTAGTAACAATAAATAACATTCTAAAATAGTACAGAACTGTGGTGGGCCCCTCCTTAAAACCTTGCAATGATTTCCCTGTCGACACACTCACAAGATCTAAGGAAATATGAACTTGCCTTGCTCAAGGAATGCCAGATAGATCTCAAAGATCTAATTCTAGAAAAGACTAGCCCTGGAATAAGTAGATGTGGCAAAGATCTGCTCTCATATCCAGCAAGTGTCATCCAATCCACTGAGGCCCCAATGGAATGAAAGGACAGGAGAGCATAGTGGATCAGTGCTTCCTTTGGGACCAGGCACACTTGAATTTGCCTGTTATCGTACACTGGGGCTTCAGGTTCCTGGACACTTACCCCGGTACTTACACAGAGCCCTGGTGCCTCTCAGGGCTTTGACTCAGACTGAGTTACCTATTGGCTTCCTTGATTCTGGGGTTTGTAGATGGCACATTGTGGGACTTCAAAGATTTTGAATTCATGTGAATAAAGTCCCACAATACTTTCTTTCATCTCATATCTTTCACCTATCATCTGTCTATGTATCACCTATCATCTATCTAATCTACCAATCTATATACATCTGTCCATCCATCTATTATTCTATTCATCTATCAGCTATCTATCAATCATCTATCATGTCTTTTATCTGTTATCTATCATCTACCTAATTTTCTACATTTACCTATTTATCTATCATCATCTATCAATGCTCTTAGTCATCTATCAATAATCTATATGCCTATCATCTAGTTATTTATGTATTTATTATCTAGCATTTAGCTATCACCCGTATCTCTCGATTAACCATCTAGCTACCTATTATCTCTCTATTAACCTATAATCAATCATCTATCTATCATTTATTTACCTGCATCTATCTGTCTTCTATTATCTATCCCATACCTCATTATCTTTTTTCTGTTATTTAATATATATATAACTTATCATCAATCTCTCAATCTAGCATCTATCAATCAACTATCTATCTATCTATACGTATTATCTATCTATCTATCGATCTATCAATCACTTATCTATCAATCATTTCATCATCATCTGTATCTACCTATTCTATCTGCCTATCTATCATCTTACCTATCTATCTATCTATCTATATCATCTTCATCATCATCTATCACATCATCATCATCTATCTATTTATTCATCGCTTTATACTTTAATCTAATCGTACTCTATCATGATCGTTACTCTTATTTCATCATCTATTCAGTCTATCAATTTCTCCTTCTACTCTGTCCTGATTCTTTCTTTGAAGACCAAGACTTATGCAAGGGCCTTCAGCATCTGGTTCCAGTTTTGCGTTGACAGCAGGAATCTTGTCCCTGGTGATCTCGTATCCTCTGATTGGTCCCTACTTAACGAGGGCTCTGTTGGTGTCTGCACCTTATTCATGCTGCTTTCTTACACAGTTAGATCCCCTCAAATCCATACTGTTATACGAGTATCCAAGTATGTACATTTAAAGTAAATCTCTTATATTTTGCATCGTGATTATGTGTCCAACTATAACCGCAGCTCTAGCCATGCCGCGCTCTACCCCTGCCGATGCCAATGCCGGCGGAGGTCGAAAGATTGCGTCGAATTTCCCACCACACTGATATCGAACATGAGTTAAACGACTAATCTCCTTAGCAGTCCTATAGTGTTTGTCACCGATTGCTATCCCAGGTCGATTGCAAGCCTCGAGTAAAGCCTACTGCATCACACCAGTGCAGCACAGTCGCGCACTACCTTAACTGCTCTATCGCTCATCTCTCCATGCCCCAATGATTTAAACTGTTCACAAGTTAGTCAAACACTTAATAAATTAGTTTTTAATTACATCCTCCAAATTCTATAATGTGTATGAGGGCACTAATCTGCTCAGGCTGTTAACCGCTGTCATTCGGCTGATGGATCCTACTGAGTTCACGAACAGATTGGCGATATCCGCTTGCTCACTAGAATTGACTGATATACATCCTCTTCTTAGATCACGATGTGTATGAAGTTATGATAGTGAACACGTCAGATCCTCTTAGCGAGACAGCGTACCCGTTCAACTAGCTGTTAACAGCCGAGCACCAGGTCCCAGGAAAGTAAAATAATTTCAAATGCATTAATCGTATCTATCCATATTACTATTATGTGTAGTGCTATGACAGTAGTGATGCACAGGCTAGAGTGAGCCTAATGTCCTATGTAACGTGACTATGCGCATATGCCTGACAATACGCTCAGTAGGAAAGGTGCCGTATACCCCCTGCGGATACGTGACTTATGGCAATAGATAAGTAGATCCAACCCGTTTGTTCCGGTCGCTGTCGAGGAACCCTTCGATGAGCGCTAAAGGTGCCAGTAGCACCAGCCAGATGCCTTAGCAGAAGCTAGTAAAGTCCCATAAAATCAGTAGGCCAACTCACAAGGAGGAACATTGAGTCTAAAGAACTGTCTTTCTCCCACCATTTGCTCCTCCTCTCAAGCCTGCTGAGGTTGCGCCTCCCCCTATGTGCATAACCTTCTCACCGGGCATTCGCGATGCTGTAGATCCAGCTGAAAGACAGATCTTATTAACGAATCCCCTACACAATGGCTTATTGCTTTGATGAAGTATTCTATATGACCCTCAGTGTTGTGGCTCCATGTTGTGCAGCTGAGCTGAAGGAATGCGTATCTGGAAACCACGTTAGAACGAAGGAGTCGCAGAGCAGTTACAGACCAGTGAGAGTGTACTAAAATCGCGATGACGTCTAGTAGACAACATGCGTTGGTCCACTCACTGGTCATCTGTATCTTCTGTCTCTATGTCCTGGAACCGAAGTCATCACGCGATGTCCTCAGCGCTAGGTACTGAGACCATGGTACCATGTGCAAGTCTCAATCCATACATGCTCACCACCAATTGGAACTACTGAGCCAGCTGTCCATGTGCCCGGTCATGCAACTACTACCACCGCCAGTTACTGAGCTAGTTGGTCGACATGTCGCCTGTCTCGAGACTACCACCACCAACCAGGTACTGCTAGTCCTGATCCATGTGCACGCAAATCTCCAATACGTACACACCAACACCTTAGACTGATCTCAGGATCACAGTGTCCCGTCTCGTCTACAAAAGACTCCAACGACATAAGCCCGAGTAACTTATGCGCATAGTTCTACAATGTGCCAATCTCACCACAGTCACTCCATCCTATACTTGAGCTCTACTGTCGCATGTTGCAGTCATAACATACTGTAGAGCCACCGATCCACGCACAGGTACTAGCAGCTCCCCAGTGTGCAGTCTCAACTTCGCACCCTGCCTATGCGCAGATGTACGAGCTCAGAATAGTCCATCGTAGCTAGTCTCAACGAGCACACGCACTCAGCAAACTCCGTAGCTCTTGCGTATGCCGACGTCTCAACTAACACCACCCATTCACACCGAGAGTACTGTATCCCTGCGTCCCCATGTCGGTCGTGCACTACCAGCCACCGAAACGCAGCGTACTGAGCCATCTGTCCACTGTCCCTAAGAGTCCAGGTACTCAGACTACCCCACACATTCGCATGTACTGAAGCCCGGTTCGCACTGGCTGTCCCTCAACTAAGCCACCATCCACTCACAGGTAGCAGGACTCTCCCCTCCCATTAGGCAGTTCTGCAAACGATTCACCACGCACCACACTGGGTACTTCGAGCACCCTCCCATAGTGCAGTCTCAGAGTACATCACGACAGCGTAACTGAGCGGTATTTGGCGTAACCTATTGTGCAAGTCTAAGCTACCTCGCACCATCCACCAGGTAAACTGAGCCCATGTGACCATGCCTGTCTCAACTAACCACCACCGATCCCTTTGATGGAGGCACTTGGCCCAAGAGGCCTCCTGATCGACCTAGCCACCACCAATCGCAGGTACGAGCCCTCGGTCCACCGTGCAGTACTCAAAACACCCACCTATCCACCAGTACTAGCAGCCCCAATGTCATAGTACGTTTTTGTCACCAACTTCAACCACCATCCACCAGGTAACTGAGCCAATGGCCCAGTTGTCTTCAGTCCTCACAACACATTCTCAGTGACTTAACTCATTGTCCCTGTTCACTTTTGTTGTTTTCAGCTTCCTGAGCGCACACCATCACCAGGTACTCGACCATGGTCCATGTGTCTGTCCCTCCAACTCCACCATCCACCACCAGGTATCTAGAGCCAATGATCCATTAAGGTAATGTGCACAGTCCACCCTTGACCAGCCGAGTACTGAGCCATGCGTTCACATCCGTGTCAACTACCAACCACCACCAGTACTAGAGCCAATCTTTCAACATGGAGCGTAGTCCTATTTATCTAACCACCACCCCAACAACGTACTGATCTCGGTCAAACCATTTTCTGTTCTTCAACCTAACCAGCCACACATGTACAGCGCTCTGTGTCATGAATCCTCGTGTAACGTGCCAACTATCCTACCACCACCAGGTTACGAGTCCAATGCTTGCCATGTGCGTATGTCCGTCAACGTACTATCCACCACCAAGGTACTTGAGACCCTGAACTTCCATTCTGTCCTCAACTACCAAACTTCCACCTGTCTCCCCGTGATCTCGTGGAACCACGTGCTGCTACAAAACCACACACCAACCGGTAATAGCGATGTGCATGAATCAGGTTGAGTCTCATAATTCCACCACACCAGTACTGAGCTCTGCCATTGCTAGTCTTCAACGAGCTCACCACCACCAGTACTGACATCCAACCATTGTTGCGTAGTCTACACATTAGCCTCCACCAGTTACTGAGCAGCTGTCCATGCATGCAGAGCCTCAATTATCGCCACCACCCACCCATGTACCTTGAGGCCATGATCCTATGTACAGTCTATCAGACCTATCACCTAACTACGCAGGTACTACCAGTCGCCTCTCCAGTCTATTTTGGGAACTTTGGTCCTGTTTGGGTACATCTAAATTTCTTGCAGTGGCTCAACTACCACACGCCACCAGGTACCTGACTCTATTCCGATGTGACACTACATACGTGAGCACCGACCGACCCAAGTACCTCGCGCACCCAGTGCCATGTTGTCGTGAGCTGCGCACACTACTTGCCCGTCAGCGCACTCTTCAAGCGCTTCGCCTGCTGGGACGACTGGAATCCTCTAAACCAGTGACGAGCCCTAGAGACTGAATTCTTCCCGCCCTTAAACCTCATGTTCAGCATAATCGTCAAAATGTTTTTCCCAGGAACGCTGAGCATGCCCTCTATGAACTACCCATGCTGCTATGCTTCTGTCCCTCGCGATTGACTGTGAGCACTTAAGCCAAGAGTTTCACCCTGTTTCATTCTCTTGTTTTGCCCTTACTCCAGACACTAGTTCCGTGGCCTCATCAGCGAAAACAGTCTGAACACCATCAAGCCCGATCCCGATTCCCAGCCCCGAGTGACTCGTCTTCTCTGTGCACCTCATCGTGTTCCTATACCCTTGGCGGGGCGAGCCTGGTGAAACTTCCTCAAAGCATTTCCAAGTTACGTTTAAAAGATAAGCTGACACTTCAATAGAAGTTAAAACTGATGAACCAACCCTGGTCTACTAAGACAAGGCCCACAACCGTTGGTACTTCATGCAAAAGCCAGTGCAAGAGTGTCTTTTTAGCAATCAAAATTTATCGACGAGTATAGTGTAAAAATAGAACCAAAGAAACTAAACAACAGCTTAAGAGTATAGCTACGATGCCTAGCTAGAGTACCACAAAGAAAGCCATCGATAACTCCGCACCCACAGCCCCCAGAGGAAAGCTTCCGCCACGGATGCAGCATAGGACCAGAAAATTTAGCCAATCTAAATTCTCCTTGGCCTGGAGTCAAGGTCTTGTGATAGACCCCTCCTCAGTTTTTGCGCCAAAAAAACGTACCCACTGGTCTCCAGCAATGACTCTCCACTATCCCACTGGCCTATAGGCATCCGCTACCTGTTAGTTTCTTACACTCCTCATGTTTGTAGCAATGGGTTTCCACCCTTCCTCAGAACCTAGACTGAAAGGTTCCAATTTTTGAAGCCAATGTGGTTTGTTGAAACAACCCCGCTTCCCAGATAATATCACTCTTCTTTCCAGTGCGAAGAATTGTGTTAAATTGTCTAGAAATCTAATCAGGCAAAGAGCCCTATGAGCTGTAATCTTCAATCTTATACCCAAATTGTTTTTATATTAACTTTAATTGCTACAAAATATAAAATGATAACTTTGCAGAAAGGTACATAGTCGGCTCCTCCCTGAATTCATTTGGAGAGACATAATGATTGCTTCAATGCTAAGTAGACTGCTACTATCCTACAATATATGAACCCAGTGCTACATTAATTATTTACTGACCATAGCGCTGAATGTCTATCACCATACCCGATATCACCTAGTTATGCATGTCTGTATTCTGTATAAGCTTATGATCACTGTCACACTTAATACAATATTCCATATAGTCAACCTCTTACGTCAATAAAACAATAATTCCCATTCCCAATTTAAATACAATAAATTTTCATACCTGGTCTCACTACAATAACTTCAAGCCATATTCTCTCTGCCTTCTAATCTAAATCAATAGATTTAAGTAGAAAATGCCTCCTCCAGCCATACAAAGAAGTATACGTTTGCTAGAAGAAAGAGATCATGCATAGGTCCCCAGTTCTTTCCTACCCGAATTTCAGAGATCATTTTCGCAACATTACCCCCAAAGTTTAATGCGGTTATGCAGAAAGCCCTACACAAACACCAGAGGCTCGTTGCATTACGTATTGGACACAGGGCAAGGACTTTGCTGAACATAACTGGACCATGTGAGATTAAGGTTAGCATGTGCTATAATAATCTGTAACTTGGCTCGTGGAATTTCGTAAGGACCCATTTTGTGGTGTACATGAGCTCCTTCTGCCCTCATAAGATACACCTCAAGCATCTCTAACAAGCTGCAACCACACACCTTGAACACATCTCACATGTCCACATTCTAGAATTAAAATATTCGTAGCACTAAGTGATAGTAGTAAAATCAAGATGTGTCGATGATCTGTAATGAAGTGAGCACTATGTGTACAACATACCACATGCGATTAGTGGAACTAAGCACAACTGGCTGGAGACATGTGCAAATAGCCAATTGAACCGTCATTACCCGACTCGATTGTATGAGAGCAGGTTGACAGCTGCATATTAACAAACTGAGAGGTATCATCTAGTAGGAAGGCGCAGCGCATACCTAGCTACCTTCATCTGACTGCCTTGTAGGGTGTACCCATTAAGTCGCTCATCTCTCCAAATTTTCCTTTATTGCTTAAGCCCTGACGTAGTTCATGTTGCATGAATTTTTAGGTTTGAAAAACACACACACAACACCAAAGGCCCTGCTCGTCGCTGACCTCACTATTCAAAATACGATCAGCATAGCTCCCCTCTATGCCCCTGTTCTCTATCTGTCGATTCCACACCGCTCCAGCCTTTGAGTCTCAGAGTACAGCAGGTTATTGTCAGATTATCCTGTAGCTTACCGGCAAGCTTTGGATATCCTCATGCTCCACAATTCTTCTATATCGTGTGATGTGTATTTCCCTAATAACTCCTCAAAGAGGCGTTCGCGTGCCTCTTGCTTCCCCCCTCAACCAATATAACTCCCACTACTATCTGTAGTCTTATGTTGGTATCATGAAGCCGTCCAAGTTTTCCATCTTGTATTGGAATGGCGTAAGTTGACACGGATATCCCATCACTATCGAAGTATACCTGATTATAATATAGCGTTCTTCTACTCAAGTGTGATGTAGTTGGCCGTCTATAATCCGTGTACGTAGCCTTGATACCTTATCGGCATTTACGAGTAGCGGAATTTCCCTTGGCTGTTCCGCTACCCTTATCAGAATCATGAACTAATGAAAGGCAGTGCTCTGCCCCTAGTTAAGTATCTCAGGACTGTCGCTAGGACTAACTCTCCTGGGTTATGCATGCTGCTCTAGCCTACGTGATGCCATGAGATTAGCGCTCGACTGTCACTAAGCCATTCGCTCGATTATAATTAGCAGACACTAAATGGCGAGACCTATGCGTTTGACTTTTACATCAATTCCGTCCATTCCTCCCCCTCTCACAGTCGTGTTCACTCTGACATCTCTCCTTTCCCCCACATTCCTCATCAAACACTTCTCGTCTCTCTCGCCTCTCTACCTACAAGACTACTGTCACTCTGAGCTGTGCGTCATTCAGTATTCTATCTACCTTTCCTCCATTCGCGACTATATCCGTGCTCTCCGGAATCTTTATGGATCAATTCTTGATATTAATTGTATAACAGGCGTCATTTTAAGAAATAACACCCCTGCAAATCCTAGCGACTAGCATCTACCGAACTATTCCAACAGATTTAAGTTATTAGCGAGTCACCAACATGACCTACCTATAGCAAAACAAACAACTTAGAACCATGTCTAACCCACTAGCTACGCTGGAGAAAGATGCGCACGTAGCATAAGCTGGAACTGACTATAGCTGAAGATAATGCTAGTCTATGCGGTCCGCATTATGGGCTTGAAGCTACACCCGAAAACGCTCATTAGTTTAATCCTAGATAAATACTACCGGTTGTGACCGGCTTCCTAGCACACCGAACAACTGAGACCATATCCCAAGCACCACACCTACCACAAATGCGAACAAGCCAGAATTTACCCGAGAAATTTTGCGATCCCGTTATTTAACATTTCGAGGACCAGTACAGTGAAGTCGGAACTATTGCTGATTGAGGGTATTGGAAAAATAGATTGAAAATAAAAAATAATTGTAAAAAAAAAAAAAGGAAGAAGAGAAGAATGAAAATGAGAGAGAGAAGAGAGATGAGGAGAAGAGAAAGAGAAGAAGAGAAGGAGGAGAGGAGTGAGGAAGAGGAGAGAGAGAGGAGGAGAAAGACCAAGGGTGGTTTGAGGGTCTGCAGTGGGCTTTCTAGAGAGTAAGCACAGTGCTGGAGTGGACTCATGGGAAGCCCCGCCTTGTTGTGTTCCATTCCTCTCACCTTGCAGTCCACAGTTTCCAGTTATCAATTTAACATATTAATTTGTGTAGTCATCCATAAATCGCATTTCCGAAAAGTAGATTTGTGAAAATCCCCCAGAGACCAGATAAATACAATATAATAAAATAGGAGCAAGAATGCTACAATGGCCAGAGGACAGAAAACAGAGGGACAGTAGGTGACCTAGAGGAAGATTTTAAACAAAACAACTGCTGGGTTTGAAAGGGATGGATGAACCCAGAGACAGAGGCAGGTAGCTTCACTGAATTATATTCTCTGCAACTCAGCGGCAGAGCATGGACTTGCCACACTCAGCAGTGGTGAGATAACCAGGGTTATGCTGTCACATACTGTCACACACTGTCACATACTGTCACATACTGTCACATATAGTTCTAGTGGGTGTAAGGAGGTTTGGGAAGGGCCAGAAAAACCCAAGGAAGAAAAGTCAAAGGCAATTTCCATCCACAAAACCAGTAGTTTGAATCCAGGTGGTGCCATGAAGAATGGGTGGACTGAAGGTAGGCACTGACCACTTCTCCAGAACTTTGTTCTAGAGCTCCTCACTTGTTAAAGAAGGTAAGAAAAAGATATTAAAGACATATGTATCCTTTAGTCAAAGGTGATATTATGTAGAAATCCTAAAGTATACATAACATCACTGGAATGGATATAATTAATTAATCATGTTGTAGGACACTAAAGCTGTTCCTCACAAGTAACATACATATGGCTTCCAAAGAACTCATTGAGCAAAAAGTAAAAAAACAATATAACATGAAGAAATAAAAGCTGCATAGTTAAATCTAAAAATTGTGCAAGGTTTATATGATAAACATTGCAAGTTCATTGACCAGAGGGCTAGAAGATGGCTCAGTGGTTTAGATGTTGCTGCTCTTGCAAAGACCCAAGTTCATCTCTCAGAACCTACATTGTAATCACTATTTATTGCCTATAAAGCCACTCTATGGGGATCTGGACTTCTGCCTCTGTGGGGACCTGCACTTGTGTATACCTCCTGTTATAGTTTCCTTTCAATTTCTGTACAAAACCAGCTCTGACTGACACCACCTTGGGAGGAAAGGGTTATTCAGCGCATCTCCTGGTTGATAGTTCATCACTCAGGGAGCCCAAGGCAGGAACTCAGGGCAGAACTGGAGGCAGGAGCTGAAGCACAGGCCATGGAGGATGCTCTTACTGGCTTGCTCCCCTGCACCATGCCCAGCCTCCCTTCTTATATGGTACACAACAACCTCCCAGTGGCCCACCCATAGTGGGCTGGGCCCTCCCACATTCTCAACAATCAAGACAATACTCCAAGATGTGGCCACAGGGCCACCCAATGGAGCCAGTCCCCAATTGAGGCTCCCTCAATGCAGATGTGTTGTCTAAGTTGACACTAAAGCTAGCTAGCACAAATTTGACACACAAAACACATCATATTAAACCACCACCTTTCAAGTTTTGTCCCCAAGGTATAATGTCAATATTAATCACAACATAAGACAGTACACCTTAAAAGCCTCACAGTCCTTAAAAAGTCAAAATACTTGAAATTCCACAGTACTGTTAAAATGTCTCTTAACTGTGGGCTGTGTAAAATCCCAAACAAGTACTGTCTTAATTTCAGGAAGAACCTGGCACACCTAAAGCAAAACCTAAGTCCAGCAAGTAGCTCAAGGTTGGACACCTGGGATTAACTCATGATCTCCTGGGCTCCAGAGGGTTTTAGCAGCTCCCCTTCCCTGCTCTGCCATCCACAGTACACACAGCTCATCTCCCAGACCAGGCCAGCTCCATTCCAAACCTGCCACTGCTCTTGGTGTCGTCCCATTGTCCTGGCATCTCCAAAAAGTAAGGTTGTCGCCACTGAAACTGAGGCGCACCTTCACCAATGGCCTCATCTGACCTCTCCTTTAGTGCCAAAGCCCAGCTTGCTTTCTCCAGACCCCTGCATCCGTAGGTCGTTTCCCGGCAAACCCGAGGTGCACTCGACCAAGGCTGCGTACCGTTCTCACAGGGCCAAAGGTGTTCTCAGCTGCTTTCGCGTGCGACCCCTTCATTATTTCAACACCAGAACCATAGATGAGGACTCTTACACACTACCAAGTTCCGGCTCGCGACCAGGGAGGTGGGCCCGTGCCAGAATATAGCGCGAGGGCTGAACCGTGAAGAAAGGCTGCCAGAAGATGTCCACCACAAGGAGGCGGGCTGTGGGCCTGGGGAGGTAGTAAAACAGCGGAGGGGGCAGCCGCTAGCGTGACACATCAAGGTGTCCCAGTGAAACAAAGGTCACGTTCAGGGCGGACGCGTGTGACTGACAGATGGAGTGCTGCAGCCCAGCGACCAGAACAACAGGCGGGCGTGAAGGCAAAAATGAGCATTACCTCGGCCGCGAGGTGCCCGAGCAGGTAGAAAAAGCGGACAGTGGAGAGAAGCCAAAACAGTCGACGGCGCTGAGCTGCGTGGCGTGGACGCGGGTCAATGCGGGTCGGTGGCCCGAGGGACGGACAGGAAGTAACCGGGGCCCCTCCGACAAGGGAAGCACAAGCACTGAAAGAGGAGGGAAACCCAGCCACTAAGGGAGGGGAAGACTGGGTAGGAGAACAAGGGGAGGGTGTAGTAGCCCAGGAAAGTGAAGTGGCGGTAAAGAGTGAACAAGGCTGACGTGGCAAGAACCAACCTCCCTAACCGTGAGAGAGGAGCGCAGCACATGAATCAGTCTGGGGCCCGATGTAGAAAAGCGAGGCAGCCAGTCACTCAATACGGTCCGCCCTCCATGCGAGCCATCAACGACCGATGCGTTACCAAGTGACTGATGAGATGTCCAGGCCAGAACAAAAAGAAGAAAGAAAGACCTATTTGTAGATCAAAGAAAGAAAGATATAATACGAAAGAAAGAAGAGAGGAAGGGAACAGAAAGAAAAAAGGAACACGGGAAAGGAAGGATAGAAAGGGAAGGAAGGAAGGAAGGACTAGGAAGAGGAAGAAGTGAAAGCGAAAGGAAGGAAGCGAAAGACAGAAAGACAAGACCAAGAAAGAAAGAAAAAAGAAAGAAAGCAGAAAGAAAGAAAGAAAGAAATAAGAAAGTGAAACAGAGAAAGAAAGAGAAAGAAAGAAAAAAGATAAGAAAGAAAGAAAAAAAGAAAGATAAGAAAAGAAAGGAAAAGAAAGAGGAAGAAAGAAAGAAAAGACTAAAGAAAGAAAGAAAGAAAAGAAAGAGGGGAAAGAGATTAGACAGAAAGACAGACAGATAACATGTTTGAAGTCCCCTCCTTGGCAAGCCCAAACAAACCATCAGTCCTGCCCTTGGTGTTCCACACTGGGCGTTTTCCCCTTCCCTGATTGAGTCACCAAATGAGTTCCAGTAAACACCGCATCCTGTATTTTGAGCTTCGGTGTACTGGTCTCCATTTGTACAGCCCGGGTAGTCCGACAATGGCAGTCCATACTCTGAATAGGCTGAAACCCCACAAGTTGGATGTCTCCCAGCAATTCCCCATCTCTGGCCTTGAAGATTTGGAGGATTCTTTGAGAGACATGAATCTTCAGTTCATATTGGAAGATTGAAAAGCTGTTGTCTCATGTCTTTGAGGATGGCAAAAGCAATGGCCACCACAGGGTAGAATGCACTGCAGTAACACAAAGCAAAACAACTGTGCTTTTTTTTATTGTTTTTTTTTAACAATACATTAAAAAAAAAAATTCATCATGTAACTGGCAAAGTTCTTCCCATAACCAAAGTCATTCATAAACTACAAAAAGAAGCTTCCTAAGGAGGCCCAGCAAAGTGCACAGGCGACTGCTAAGAATTAGCATGCCTACACCAAAAGACACAACAACCCCATTGTCAGAGACTTTGAAAACTGTTCTATTTATCTCTGCATCCACGTATTAAGGCATAGGACTTTTTTTTTCCAACCTTACTTCTCTCTGTTTCTTACTCATGGTCTAAATGCCTTCCTGGGACTACAGTGGAACCATTTTTCAGAATCACTTTCGCAATTCTATACCAAGTGCCAGAGAATCCTTCTTTCACGTCAGGACCCCTTTATCACAAACAAAAATCAATTCATTTTTTTGAAATCTTTATTATTTTCCATTTTATATTGTATGATGTTTACTGCCGTATAGCCTGAGGGAAGTGCCCTGTGTCGTGCAATGTTCGAAGGGGTCAGAAGAAGCTGTCCGAGTGCTGAAAGAATTTGGAGTTACAGCATGGGTTGTTAGCCACCATGTAGGTCTGGGAATCAAACTCAGATAAGAGCCTACCCAGTGCCTGCCATCTCTCTAGGACTCAATTCACTTTTTTGTTTCGTTTTGTTTTTTTGAGGGCAGGCGATGTCCCTTTGGTCCCAGCTGGCTTGGAGCTTGCTATGAAGACCCAGGACTGCCTGTTTCTGCCTCCTTAGTGGCTGGGATTAAAAGGTGTGCCACCACCATGCCCTGGCTTAAATTTATTGGTTTGTTAGCCGCCATTGTGGGTGCTGGGGAATTGAACCCTGTTTCCTCTGGCAAGAGCAGTCAGTTGCTCTTAACTGCTTGAGCCATTTCTCTAGGGACCCCCCCCCCAGTTCATTTTTTTGAATCATTTTTGTTCTTTCATAAGCTTTAGGGAGTTTTAATGACTTAATTTTGTTTTCAGTTTTGCGTAATGCCTGTTGATGGCTCTTGATGGAATTTTAATTTTCCTTGTCGATTTGTTTAAAAGCTTGCCAAGGAGTTTCTGAGCACCTTTATGTTCAGCTTAAATACTAAGCCACGCATGGTGATGCACGCCTTTAATCCTTTAGCACTTGGAGGCAGAGACAGGCGGATCTTTTGTGAGTCCAAGGCAGCTTGAACTTTGGGTCTACATAGTTAGTTCCAGACAAGCTGGGGGCTACAGAGAGAAGACCCCTGGTTCTCGAAAAGACAAAAATAAATAAATAAAATAAGATAAATAAATTAAAATAAATAAATATAAATAAATAAATATTTTAGGTTGCACTTTCTCTTTCAATTCAGAAGCTGTTTACTAAGAAGCACTAAATTTCTGGATAAGAAGGCTGGCGTTTTTTTTCATAGTAAACGAACTACTGGGCTTATTTATTTCACCTTAAAAATTTATTATCATGGGCTGGAGATATGGCCTAGCGGCTTAAGAGCACTAACTGCTCTTGCAGAGGACCCGCGTTCGATCCCCAGCCCCATCATGGTGCTGAGAACCGTTCGTAACTCCAATTCCAGTAGCACTCCAGTCTAGGGTAATCCAGACCCCTCTTTTGAAACCTCGGGGCATTGCACGGACTATGGTGTACACCTACAGAGACAGTACACTCATACACATATATAAAAAAAATAAAATAAAAAGAATTATTAAAAAATTTTATTTCATAAAAAAATTTCATAGATATGAGTGTTTTGCTTGCATGTAGTAAGTGAACCTGTGAGTACGTACCTTTTACCAAAAACCAAATGATCCACTGAACCAGAGTATGGACCGATGATTGCAGTCATGTGGGATGTTGGAACAGAACCTGGCTCTATGCAAGAACAAGCCAGTTTTACTGAGCCATCTCTCCAGCCTCCAAACTACTGGTTTTATTGCAATGTAATCAGATATCTATTTTACTCTATAATTAATGATTAAAATTAACTGATTACAATAATAAATGATTAAATTTTTTTTTTTTTTTTTTTTTTTTGGTCTTTTCGAGACAGGGTCTCCCTGCAGTCCCAGCTGTCCTGGAACTCACTCTGTAGACCAGGCTGGCCTTGAACTCACAAAGATCCACCTGCCTCTGCCTCCCAAGTGCTAGGATTAAAGGCGTGTGCCACCACGCCCGGCATAAATGATAAAAATTTTAAGAATGTGACAAAGTACATAAAAAAGAAGGTACGTTCTCCTACCCAGACTACAACCTGTAAGATTAAGTGCTTAGCAAAGAGCTAACAAAATGTGTAAACGTCCCCAGGCATGGCAGTGTGCACCTTCCTTTAATGCCAGTACTAGGCAGGCAGAAGCAGAGGGATTTCTGTGGAGTTACAGGCCAGCAGGTACTGTATGATGAGACCCTGCCTCAAACAACAACAACAACAACAACAACAACAACAACACAATCAAAACAAAATTAATACCAGGCAAATTTTCAAATACCTGTGCACCATACAAAAGTTACCATAAACAAAGAGAAAAAAAAAAAAATCAACCTGTGTTTTTTTTTTTTCCTCTTTTCGAGACAGTGCCTCCCTGTAGCCCCAGCTGTCCTGGAACTCACTTTATAGACCAGGCTGTCCTTGAACTCACAAAGATTTACCTGCCTCTGCCTCCTGTGCTAGGATTAAAGGTGTGAGCCACCATGCCCAGCTCTTTATTTTTTTCAACCTGTGTTCTTAAGATAGAAAATCAACATGGCATTTCTGCATTAGTTAATACGTGCAATGCAGGGCTAGAGAGATAGCCTAATGGTTAAGGTAATGGATAGAACTAGAGTGTTATTCTAAGTAACACAATGGCAGAACACCAAGCTACTACGTTCTCTCTTGTTTGTGGATTGGAGCACCAACCCCCCTACTGGAGTATACACCATGATGTAACAGGAAGAGCGAACAAATTGAAAAGGATACATAAAGGTAAGGGAAAAGAAAGAACCGAAAAGAGGAGAATAATAAGGAATGAATGTTACTAGCAGGGAGGTGGGGAAGGTGGAGATGCTGTGTTCGGAGGGGAGAACGGGGGGGGGGGCCCCGCAGCATGGTGGGAGATAGGAGAGCTCGGGAGAGGGGGAGGGTGCGGATGATGGGGGTGCTAGGGGCTGAGGGAGGAGGGAGGGGAGAAGGGAAGACGAAAGAACAGAAATGACTGGGATTTGGGTGGCTAGGGAATCCAGAGTGTAGTTTAAAAAAAAGTACTTCAGAGTGGAAGATAAAAACCCAATAAAAAGACATGATCAGAACTGGCCATGGTGGCGCACGCCTTTAATCCTAGCACTTGGGAGGCAGAGGCAGGCGGATCTTTGTGAGTTCAAGGCCAGCCTGGTCTACAGAGTGAGTTCCAGGACAGCTGGGACTACAGGGAGACCCTGTCTCAAAAGGACAACGACAGCAGCCACAACAAAGAGTTCCAACGGTGCTCTGGCACACTCAGCTCTTTTATTACTAGTCCTCTTTAAGGACAAAGTTTTGTTGGTGATTCTTGGATCTTGAGTGGCTGCACTGAGAGTGTGTGCCTGGGAACGTGTGCTGTGATAGTGCATGGACTAGAAGATGGTGAGGGGTTCAGAAGCAGTCCATTGGCTCACGGATGTTTCCTAGCTTGCTCAGTATCTGCCTCCTAGTTTTAGTGGTCTTAAGAATAAAATCCTCAGCCAGGTGTGGTGGCGCACGCCTTTAATCCTAGCACTTGGGAGGCAGAGGCAGGCAGATCTTTGTGAGTTCAAGGCCAGCTGGGGCTACAGGGAGACCCTGTCTCGAAAAGACAAAAAAAAAAAAAAA